>OZ023210.1:59566255-59711255 GCA_963995525.1 Escarpia spicata | reverse complement strand
GGGGCTTGGGGTTGAGCCACAATATTTTGTGAATTGTGTTTGATGTTTTAGTGAGCGTCAAGAGTGATTCAGTTGGAAGCTCCCATAATCTCCAACAACTTCCTCAAACCATAAAAACACCACCACCTCCGTATTCTGATGTCAAGTCCGAAAGCAGTAAAGTGCTGAAGTTCCGGCTCGGGTAAACCTCACCCCCCCCCAATAATCACCACGTTCGGACGAATATGACAACACAGTGATTTAGGGGTGCATTTTTTCTGCCTGAAAATTTTTCGCCGTGTCAAGTCAAGGGGGGGTAGTGTTGGAGATTTTCCCGGTCGAAAGAGGTGGTGTTGGAGATTTTCCCGGTCAGTAGAGGTAGTGTTCGAGATATTCACTGTTTATGGGGATAGCGTTGGAGATTATCCCGGTCGAGGTGCGGTGGTGTTGGAATTTTTTCCGGTCAACGATATTTTTCAGGTTGATGGGGTAGTGTTGAAAATGTTCACGGTCGACGGGGATAGTCATCGACGTCTTGTACCATTATTTTGACAACTACTTTTCTCCAAGCGGAGCTACTTCCTCCAAGCGAAAATCCTTTGCCTCAGCGCTGTGAGGTGCGTTCGCCCCTATCATGTAACTAGCCCGCTAGCCTAACAACACATGTATAGTTTACGTGTACGTATTTCAACAAACATGTCTCGATATCATTGTCAAATTACTAATATTGATTCTTTTTGTAGGGCCAACAACATAACATTACAGCTTTTAAAATAAAATAATTAAATATGTTATTTAGTTGTTCCTCTTATCGTGTTAGAATACTGTTTGGTTGTCTCAGCTGCGGAGATTTAAATAATTGTATAATTAATTTTATTAAGTTTTCACTGTCTTGATACAAATGCCGGACGAAGTGCACAAAACGAAACGGACGTCTGCCATCGGTCACAGTTGCGTAGGCCATACATAAATACAACGACCAACGAACGGATATGTTGCTTCCCGGAAAACGAAAGTCGCTCGACGTGTAATGATTCACCACAAGTTTCGTTTTCCGGGATACTGCTCAAGACTAAAGAGAAACACGCAATCAGAGCAACGCGTCAAACATAGCGGACATATTTATGTCGACATGTTGTGGCTTTCCTCAAATACGTGCTGTTTGACAGACCGGATGCGTTTTTGTAAGAGTGTTGTCTGAAAGTAGATGTTCGTCGACTTGCGTGTGAAATAGTTGAACCGCGACAAAACGTAGTGTTCGTGTGTAGTTCTTGTGCATTTGCAACAGAACATGCACCTATGACGAGCTGTTTGTGATCACACAATATAAAGATAGTGTACGTGCGTGTGTGGGTACGTTGAATGTGTAATTATAACTGCTTTGTCCATATATTATGTTTTCAGATGTGTTTTGTGTGTGCGCATGCGTGCGCGTGTGTCCGGGTGTGTATACACGCGAACTCTTGTGTGCGTGCATGAAGGCCTTGTGTTAATTTAGCACCGTTTGTTGCGACGTTTATTTAGGCCCTATACTATACAACCAACTAATTTCCTATATATTCTATAATATAATGAGTCTACATATATGACTAACTGGTGGACCAATCCCAGGCTGGCGTTAGTAGGAATAAATATTGTTTACCTCCAGCGCCTATCTTTCTCGCTCGCACCTTTTGTCCGGCCGTTCAGTGACGGTTTGTTGACATGGAATACATTGCAGAAATAGGTGACGAATTTTCAAGGTTAAAACCCTTTATTGGACGTTGCTGCCCTGAGGCAACGTACCAGTTTTATACGTTTTGCTTGGTCTATTGCCATTTTTGAAGAAAAAAAACTATAATCAATGCAAAATCAGTTAGTAAGTTAGTGTAAATAAATATTTAGTTCATATATGTTTTCTGTGTATACAACATCATAACATAGGTGGTGAAGAATTTTTTTATTTGAAAAAACTAAAATAATTAATCCAATAAAGGGTTGTATTTTCCAAAAATAACACAGTGTAAGGTATTGGCTGAAATGTAGGTTTGTTTTTATGTATACAATATGCGTAGAGTAATGTTTTGTAGACGTATGGAGGCGTTGTAGCCTAGGTTCGCAAATACATTACCAGGACGTGGCGTGTTCCTGCTTTGTTTAGGATGTACACCTACCCGTCTACATGGGGTTTCGGTTTAGCTTTGTGCAAATACTGAACTAAACATGATCAAAATCAAACCCAGATGTCACTGTAATAGACTGTCAGCGCGCATGCGCAGTTTTATTAGATTTTCAAAAACTGACCGTCAACGACATGACCTATTTTCAATTCCGCGTTATACAATCAGCCTATACCAATTGGTAACACCAAAATAGCTTGGCCATTGAACAATCTGCCACTTGATCTAGTAACGTTGGTGTTATGTGACCAGGTTATATATATCGCATCGTTGATCATGTCTCGGAATAGGGTGACTGATGTGCTTGTGTGGCTTCGGTTTACACCTGAGTTCGTATTATGGAATGGTTTCGGCAACCGGAGAACACGTGATCCAGCAACTTGATTTCCAGCATTGTTGCTGGCTAACCGATTATATAAATAATATGTTGTTCTCCTCTTCGTTCCCGGTCTTCAGGGGTGAGGCTGGCTTGGATACGTCGACATTTTCCTTCTCTTCCTCCTCATTGCACTTGTACTACTTTCTCTACCACCCTTCTCCACTCCACTCGGTCTTTTGCTCTTTTTCTCCATTCCCCTCTCCATCCCTCCAGGTCTCTCTTCACGCAATCCTCCCAGCTCAGTCTCGGTCGTGATCATCTTCTCTTTCCCTCCACTCTCCGGGCATCTGCTTTCTTTGCCATCCGTTCTTCTCCTATTCACTCCACATGTCCTGCCTAGTTCAACCGACTTCTCACCAACGTCTTCTTAAAACTTTCTTTCACACCAACAACCTCTCTCAGCTCTTCTATTCTTCGTTTATCTATTCTCGCTACCCCCGTAATCCTCCTAAACCAGTTGTTTTCGCACACTTGTACCCTCACCTGTTGTTTCCCTGTCATTGCTATAGTTTCTAGGCCATACAGGTAGGCTGGTGTCACACTTGTGCCCTCTCCTGTTGTTTCTCTGTCATTGCTATAGTTTCTAGGCCATACAGGTAGGCTGGTGTCACACTTGTGCCCTCTCCTGTTGTTTCTCTGGCACTGCTATAGTTTCTAGGCCATACAGGTAGGCTGGTGTCACACTTGTGCCTTCTCCTGTTGTTTCTCTGTCATTAGTCTCTAGGCCATACAGGTCGGCTGGTGTCACACATGTGCATAGTATCTTTCCCTTGAGTTTCCGCGATATGTCCCTGTCTCCCATCACACCTTCCACTTTCCTCCATGCTTTCACCCCTGCTTGTATTCTCCTGCGAATTTCTGTCTCTGAGGAGCCATCCCCACATACCGCTCCGCCCAGTTATACAAAACTGTCTCTTTGTTTTAGTTTCTTCCCCTCTATGTGTATTTCCAGTTCTGTGCTTTGTTGCCCAACCCACAGCACCTCTGTCTTCTCCAGATTCATTTTCAGTCCGTGTTTGCTGAAGATATCCTTCCACTCTGTCAGTTGTTCCTGTAAATCCCTTTCCCCGTCCGCTACCACGGTTAGATCGTCTGCATACAGTAGTTTTTGGAGAATATCTTTTGTAGTAGTCTTTCTACTTATCAGTTCCATCACTGCGATAAACAGTAGTGGGCTCAGGGCACTCCTCTGTCTCAAGCCAATATTCATTTGAATTCTTCCGAGATTCCAGGTCCACACACCACTCTGCCCCTCGATTCTTCATATGTCCCTTCCACCATCCCGACCTCTGCCTCTGGGACCCCCATCCATCTCAGTGTCGCCATTGCCATCTTTCTCGGCACCGTGTCACACGCTTTCTCCAGGTCTATAAAACCCACAGCCATATTTTCCTGTCCCTCCAACTTCTTTTCGATCAGCTGTCTCAGTGCAAACATTCCATCGGCTGTACATCTTCCTCTTCTGAAGCCCTGTTGTTCTTCTCCGATTTCTCCTTCCACTATTTTTCTTATCCTTCCATCCAATATTCTCTCCAACATCTTCAGCATGTGGCTCAGCAATGTGATGCTTCTGTGTTTCCCTGAGTCATGCACATCTCCCTTTCTTTTCCATATCGGAACTATTATCCCTGTTCTCCACTCCTCTGGGATCTTTCCCTCTCTCATGCGTGTATTCAACAATCTTTTTGTCCACCAGATTCCCACGTGTTCGGTCACCACCAGCATTTCCACTCGTACTTCATCCATACCAGTCGCCCGTCCTTTCTTCATCTTCTTCATTGCTCTCTCTACCTCTTCGTCCACAATCTCCTTCACCTTTACTTCTCCCTCTACTGCACTTGGCAGATCTAGTTCTTTGCTTTCTTGTTGGTTCAGCAGAGTCTTGAAATACTCTTCCCAGACCTGTAGCACATCTTTCTTGTCCGTAACTAGCTTTCCATTCTTATCCTTAATCACTGTTCCAGTTTTTACATCCTTGCTGTCCTCATCCCTCTGTCGGGCCATCTTATAGATCATCTTCTTTCCACTGTCCTCATCTAGCTTTCTGTGTAGCTCCTCTTCCATTTCTCTCTCTGCTTTATCCACAGCTCTCCTGGCTGCCTTCTTTTTATATCCATACAGCTGCTGTATAGCAATGCCCGGTTGTCCTCCATTCCCCTTGACCCTTATATTTCTTTCCATACCTCTCTCTTTTTTCCAATTGCTTTCGCTACTTCTTCGGTCCATCATGTTTGATTTTTTCTCTTCGAGTCTGCCACATAGCTCCTCTGCTGATCCAATGAAAACATCCTTAAAGTGCTTCCACTCTCCCTCCACAGTTCCTACTGTTGGCCGCAGTGTCTCGTACTCTGATGTCACTCTGTCTCTATATGCTCTGGCTGTGTCCCGTGACATTTCCACCACTTAGTGGTCTTTCGCCCCAGATTTTTAGTCTCCTTCCTCTTCTGCATACGCACAATGAAAACGAGGGGCTTGTGTTGCGTAGTCACGTGTTCACCAGGGATGACCTTACAGTCCTTAACTCGCCACATATGCTGTTTCCTCACTATCAGCACGTCCAGCTCTGTGTTGTGGTGGCCACTCCTATAGGATACTTTGTGGCTTTCCCTCTTTTGGAAAAATGACCCCGCCACCGCCAGCCCATTTCGCATCACCAACTCTACTAACTCCCGACCCTCTCGGTTCCTTTGTGCCCCATCCAAATCCCCCAACTGAATCCTCTTCTCCTGTATCCGCCATACCCACATGTGCATTAAAATCACCAGCTACGCACATCATCACATGTGCTTCCACCATTCCCATAATTCTCTCTAGCTCTTCACTGAAGGCCCTTTTCTCTGACTCTGCCCTTCCTGTTTGAAGTCCATACACTGACATAATGCACACCAGCTGCTTCCTCACCATCATCCATCCAACAATGATCCTCCCTTGCCATCTCTCCACTCTCACCACATCTCTACTGATCTCCTCCGTTACTATGATGCCTACACCATTGCTTCTTCCATCTCCTCCTGCATGTAGCATCTTATACCCTCCTGCCAGTGTCCTCGTTCGGTCTCCCTTCCACTTGGTTTCTTGCACGCACAACACTTCTCTTCTCCTCCTATATATAAAAACATTATATTATTCAAACTACATGCGGTTATACACTAAGAATAGGATAAACTTATTATTATTTGCAACTTTTCAGTTGGATTGTACACACATTCACCATAAAATCCCCAAATCCACACAAATATCATGCTGTTACAAGACGACACAACAGTATGTTACAATACTAACAAAACATGTTGTAGTCAATAAAATTAACACAACACTAAAGATACTGGTCAATTACACAAAATTGCCCCATGATCGCAACTCTCGCAGTATGAGGCCCTTTATATTAAAACGTGTACATTATCATTGCATTCCTATCTTTGCTCAGAGTGAAAGTGGATGTAATATCGTAACATGACGGGAAGTTGAGCCCTTCGTCTAGGAAACTACACTGATTCGTCACGACTGCAAATCTGCGGCGTAGCGCCGACATACCGCAAGTGACGTAATATCCATTGGAAGACCAGATTGTTGTAAATAGTGTGGCTTGATCACGTCTTTATGATATGCAACGCAGTCGGTGTGATTTTCAGGAAATTACGAACCTTGTGACTTTTCGAGGATTAAAACGTTGTTGGTTTACAAGAGCGCATGCTAGCCTATGGGACCGGAAGGGATAACTGTAATCTAAACTTATAATGTATGTGTGTGCCTGAGTGCCTGGATTTATATGCTAATATATATATTACTGAACATTCTTCAGGATAGTTCGTTTTCAAATTAGAAACTTTCATTTTTCATATCCAAGAATCATGTTAAATTACCTGGTAGAGGCTTTCGTTGACGTGTCACGCCGACTTCATCAGTACCTATGACGCTGAATGACGTCATCGTACACGTGAGGCAGTTCGTAATTGCCCTCGTCTCTGTTGATGGGTGTTTTGGTTTTTCTGATCCAGATGGCTTCTGATGAAGTCGGCGTGACACGTCAACGAAAGCCTCTACCAGGTAATTTAACATGATTCTTGGATATGAAAAATGAAAGTTTCAAATTTGCTAATATATATATATAAAATTACACACACACACACACACACACTAACGCACGCACGCACGCACGCATGCACGCACGCACGCACGCACGCACAAACACCCCCTCGCATTGTTTACACGTGGACATGGTCCCTACAGTCAGTAGGTTTTCAAGTGACTCTTACAGCTGAAGTGTTTCTGATGTGTTGAGCAAAGTTCACGACTTCAGTTTCATTCAGCAACATTCCGGTCGAGTGTCAGCTGGGTGAAACGTACACGCGTACCACCCAGTGCGAACGTACACACGTACCACCCAGTGCGAACGTACACGCGTACCACCCAGTGCGAACGTACACACGTACCACCCAGTGTGAACGTACACACGTACCACCCAGTGTGAACGTACACGCGTACAACCAAATAAGCCCACCATCCTGAGTCAGGTGAAGTCCATTCATTAGGCTAGAGCAGTGGTCGTATCCCCGTGCACAATTGCCCGTTTACTGCCTACCTTTAAGCTAACATTGCACAATATATAGTCTATGTATATTACGTATTTCGTGGGAAATGCGTTGTTCAATATATTTTTCTTCGTGTTGACGGTAGTTGGGACTTGAGAACAAGACACAAATATTTGGTTATTTTCAGACGAAATACAATCCCGAAGGAACTCATTTGATATCAGCAGTCCTAGTGTCGTTGTCACGCAGTTATTCATTCAATCAATAGCGCGTAATCATACCTCAGGCATGACCGACATCGATAGCACAAACTATAAAATGTGTTCCTATATTTGTGGCAATGTGCCTAGTGAATGACGTGGGTCCCGCGCATATGGCATGCTTACGTGCATGTATAATTTCCATTAATGTATTTTTCCGCGAATAAAATTAACAAGTTTTCACAAAACCACTTAGTGTTTGCTCTGACTGCAGAAAAACCTGTTTTCCAGAAAACCAATTACTAACGATGGCGCCAAACGGCTTCGGCTCGTTTCCTTTTCTAGCAGTGATTGTTGTCTGCTTTTTGGAATGCTCTCTTATATAAGTTCGTTTTCTGGTTTCAGTTTCGAATAAAAACGCCGGAAGCCGTCGACAACAACAGCCTTAGACATCACTGATCCGAAAACCACATTTGACCTCTGTTGTGATCTTAAACCCCAAACTACCGACCCTGGTCTTCCAACTCTCGGCTCACCAAGAACATCCACAAACTGTCGACCTTAGTCAGACCCTCAATATGTCGACCCTATATTTCGACCCACTCACAACGTGTCGACCCTAGACCCACCCACAACCTGTCAAACCTGGACCAACCCACAACCTATCAACCCTAAACCCACCCACAACCTTATCCAGACCCTCCCAAAATGTGTCGACCTTAAACCCACCCACAACCTGTCAACCCTAAACCCACCCACAACCTGTCAACCCTAAACCCACGCACAATCTGTCAACCCCAGACCCACTCACAATCTGTCAACCCTAAACCTAAAACCATCCAAAAGCCATCCGATCTGGACACAGGATCGATTAACCAGACTCCGTGAGGTGGAACCATGGTACTTCGCTCGAGCAAAAGTCTGGTTTCAGCTTCAATTTCTCAACGTGACATAAATTCATAAGTGCGCAGATGGCCGCTCATGTCCTCGTGAAACATCCGAATTCTTTCATGATGAGTGACATTTTATAAGTGTTCACAACTGTAAGTTTTATTTTCCACTAGAGACCGCCACCGCCTTTCTGGTTTGTCGGCAGGGTTGGATAATTGGTGGGTGTTGATGGTTAAACCTTTTGAAAAATGTTGGTCGCGTAAGAAGAAAAATCAATTGTTTGTTTTTTAAATGTTGTGGTTTTACTTTATTTTGTATTATTCTGTTGTATTGCTAACTTAATTTCGTTGTCCCTCCCACTTGAGAGTGATTCTTCGTTTTCTATGTGTCTTATTGCCCGACTATTTTTTAGCATGCATTCCTAATGTGTGTCTGTGTCTGCCCCATCGACATCCCCCTTTGCGAAATCCTAGACACGTCACCGATAGGCGTGAAAACGGCAGCAAACTCATTAACAAAATGTGAAAATCCATTAGCGAAATCATGATTCAAGTGTGTCAAGAACATTCTGCTGATGGCTGATTAAACGTCCGACATGTTTTGATAAATCAGCAGCCACTATTTCAGTGCGTTTACCAATTTCCGTTTTAAATCGCAGACAGATGCGATACGTAGTGACGTCATAGATATCCACGTTGGTTACGCTTCCCGTTATATGGAGGATGTAGAAAAGAGGAAGGAAATATTGATCTTGGAATGGGTCGAAGTATGTTTGTCCTCGTAGGCTGTCTCTGGGAGTGAAGATTGAATGGTAAGGGTCAATCGTGGTTCCTGCGGTGATTCACGACTCCGATACTTGATGTGGAAATCTTGAATAGTGGGACAGGAGGTTCTGGATGGAAGTAAGGCTTTCCGCCTGCAGGTCTTCGTTCCTCACCTCTTTTCTTCTCTGACGCTTTAATTTGACGTAGGCCGTTGCACGGCAGACCGCACCGCGCCAGAGTCATTGGGCGATTGTGCCTTCGGAATGCAAGGTGAAGCTGTCGGCTCTTAGCATGTAGTCGCTGTAGTCAGCGCTTAGTCTGTGACCGCTCCTGTGTACCCTTTAGCGTGTAGCCACTGTCGACACTTAGCATGTAACCGCTGCTGTCGACTTTAGCATGTAGTCGCGTGTATTGACCCTTAGCGTGTAGCGCTATGTCACCCTTAGCGTGTAGCCGCTACTGTTGGCCCTTAGCGTGTAGCCGCTACTGTCAACCCGTAGCGTGTAGCCGCTACTGTCACCGCTTAGCGTGTAGCCGCTACTGTCACCGCTTAGCGTGTAGTCGCTACTGTCGACCCTTAGCGTGTATCCACTACTATCAACCCTTAGCGTATAGCCCCTACTGCCACCCTTATGGTGTTGCCGCTACTGTCACCCCTTAGCTTGTAGCCGCTACTGTCAACACTTAGCGTGTAGCTGCTACTGTCGACCCTTAGCTTGTAGATGCTGCTGACAGGCCTAAGCGTGTAACCGTTTCGGTCGGCCCTAAGCGTTTACCGGCGACTGTCGACCTTTTACCATTTTAGTCAAAATACAAATGGTAAAAATTACGTAGGGTTTCTCTGGAAATGGCTGTAATGTTTTAGTTAGGCAAACGAGATCCGCTAGTACACACGTACCTGCAAAATTCCAGGCATATCTACAATTTTAAGTTCACACATACACACTACAATAACTGCCTGTTTGTAACAAATTTCGCCAGCGCATTGTTAGTAACGATGCCACATTCTGACTAAACACCTGCAGAGGAAAGTTGAGAGGACAAGTTGACGAGATATGGGCAACATTGGGAAAATCATTACGGGGTGTTTAGTCTGGGACATTTGAAAATAAAGAGACCTAAAAGGGATGCCTACACAACTTGTCTTCAAACGCCGAACATGCCAGCGAATGACGACAGCGAAAATGTGGTTTACTTGGAATTGTCTGTGAAGTTTGAAGATACACCTACCACGGACTAGATCCAGTGTCACCAGTGCATTGAACGGTGGCACGAAAATAGCGTTATATAAGGTTATCGTGAATAAAGAATGTTTGTTATTATATAATTATTTGGAGAAATTGTTTGAAAAATATGTCTCGCTCTTCTAATTTCATATTAATCATTGTTACAAGTATTTTGAAAGAAGGTAGGCCCTACATGTGTTCCTGATTCAACTGTATTGTTACCAATTTGCTTATATTATTAAAAGTGATATAAATCGGCTATTAATGCTAACGTCGTCATCTTGTCCGTGTTTCTATGCGTTACTTCCTTAAACCTGCAAATGCACGCACGTGCGCACACATACACCTTAGACTAGTCCTGTTCAATACACTACGAAGCCACCAGTGACAGCTAAGCTGCTGTGTTGCCAAAAAAAACGTTTTCATAAATAACAGTGTTCCATCAAAACATTAAATGTAGTAGTCACTATTTGCATTCATGCACAATCTTTGCCGACACAGCTGGCAAGAGTTCAAAACACTTGATACTTTCAATGTGAGTCAGAACCGCCAAAGGATATGTAGTTGAGAGGCCAGTGAACGTTGCGGTCCACCAGTCCATGCAGTCTGACATTGTTTGATATCAACATCATGACGCATCCCAGTATCATAGTTCTAGACTGATAGACTGTTTCGGGTGCTTAAAACGCCGACTCTATGAAGTATATAGGTCTTTTACGTTCTCAGAGGGTGGACTTTTCCTTACAACTGTAATAATAAAATGGGTTTATAATCATAAAATCCAAAATAAATTAATAGGGGGTTCGAAAGAAGTTGTCAAATGTGGCATGACGAAACAGTTGACAATTAAATTAGCTCGGAGCAAACTGATATGGTCAGGATATGTAGAGAGATTGAATGAGAACAAGACTGAACAAGAAGAGCACGACAAAAAGAAGACTGAGAAGAGGGCATTCGAAGGAGAAAAGGAAGATAAAAAAAGTGGAAAACAATGCAAAGCGAGATCTGGAAAATGTAGGTACGTATCCGAGAGTGGGAGACGAACGGAACGCCGAAAAGAGAGAAAGATGAAGAGAACTTGTAAAGAAGGCTGAACGGATCGAGTGATGTGTATCACTAGAAGAAAGGATAGGCTTCAAGTATGAAGCGAATAACCATAACTAAGTATGTTCCTACGTTGGCAATTATGCTGCGTTCCAAGAAGCTCGTATTTATCGTAAATACGACATCGCCATGCCTACTAGACCCAGTTGCATACATGTACCAGTGGTGAAGTCGGCTGCTTCAGAATTGTCGAGTTGACCAAGTCGTGTTCACGGTAAACACGAGGTGACTGGAACGCAGCATTAATTATTAAATATCTGTTTGGACCACTATTATCATATCTCCCTTTAGCGACAGCTGCCACAAACGTCATAAGAAAAACAGTAATTTGACTGTGAAATAAGTAAACAAGTTATCAAAAAAACTCGACATTTCTGAGAAACTAACTTCATAGAATTATCACAAACACGTCATACAATGGCGGTTAGTCTTTTGGTGAGTTACTGTCGAGCTATGTCGTCAAACAACACTGATCCGTTAGCGTACAAAGCCAGTATGACATTTGGTTTGGACGAGTCACCTCTATTCCTGCTCAAGCTCGGACCACGTATTACCGCAAATGACGACCGTTACAACACGTGGTTAACTTGAATAGTGAACACTGGGTAGTCACGCCACATTCTCACAATTAAGCAGACAGACCACGCATGTTGTCCTGTTAAGAGGGGATTAGAGAAAATAGACATTCGTGCAAACTCTTTCCGAGTCTACAACTTTGTGGTTATTAGGACTTAGTGTGGTTATAACCGTTGCTATTATGTCTACTAGATCACTATTTATTAGTATTATTATCATAATCACTAACATCATTAGTATAATCATTAGGAATGGGCGAAAGTGGCTACAAATCTGTCCCCTTCCGTAAAAGTTTGGCCCACGGTCCCCCCTACCCCACCCTTCGTCCACCCAGGCGCCGCCCAGCCGGGCGAGGTAGTTATGACTTACAAAGGTCCACGCATACCGTTGCGATCCAGCGCACAAGCAGAGTTACCAAGAAAACGAAACAGATGTTTATTTCGGGACTGCGTGGTTGACTTCAGGTGGGGCAGGACTGATTTTCGGGAAGATTGCTGCGGCATTCCACACAATATGCACCACACTGCCGCTCACTCAAACACACCTGCTCGTCTATAAATACACATGCTCTCTTGTATGCGCATATTTCAACTTTAAAATGTTCACAACTATAAACGATTATTTCTAAACTTTTGTTTTCGTTTTTTAGATTTTGGAGCGTATATTCTCACACTTTTACAACGCCACACGCTGCACGCACACACACACGCACACACGCACACACGCACACACGCACACACAATAGCCTGAAGTCGATTCGAAACAGCGTTGGTCGTTACCAATCAATTTCCAAGTAGGCACCAAGTTGGTATCAACCAACCGGTGATAAAGGTACCCGTCACGGCAAGTTCAAATATGGCCCCGCGAGTATGTAGACTACCGTTGGCAGTTCTGTAAAGAAGTATATCACATATATAGCAATTTTAAGTGCAAAACAATTAAGCTTGCGTGTGCAGCTAATATTACCAAAGCCTATTCAACCTCGGTAAAAGGAAAGTTGTGCCGTTTTTTTGGTAATTGTATGCCATTATAGTGTAGACTGACTATTCGGCCGACGGCACGCGTCTTTGCGATTCACTTATGAAAAACTAACAGGCACTTTTAAGCCACGCCCCATTTGCCGATCGTTGGTCCTTCTAAAAAGAAAAACGGATGCGCGCGCTTGTACGTTTGTTTTTCGTTGGACGCCCATTTGCGAAGTCGAATGTTGAATATTTAGCAAATATTAAGAACATTGTCGGATGGCGAATTATGCATTGGAGTGAAGGGAGGGAGGGAGGGAGGGAGGGAGGGAGGGAGGGAGGGAGGGAGGGAGGGAGGGAGGGAGGGAGGGAGGGAGGGAGGGAGGGAGGGAGGGAGGGAGGGAGGGATAGATATATATCTCAATATTTCAGCATGGAGTGCAGTTGGAAGGTTTCGGTGGGCCGCAAGGCAAGTGCAGTTGGAGCTTCAAGGAGGTGCCGTTGTAGGGTTTGGTGAGCCTCCGCATCCCAATATTCATCACGTTCGGACGATTAGGTTGTATGCTGTATGCAGAACATAGATCAATGGGGATGCACTGTAGGCACTATTTTCGAGACCAGTTATGTGACCAGTGTATGTGACCAGTGTATGTGACCAGTGTATGTGACCAGTGTATGTGATCAGTGTATGTGACCAGTGTATGTGATCAGTGTACGTGATCAGTGTATGTGACCAGTGTATGTGACCAGTGTATGTGACCAGTGTTTGTGACCAGTGTATGTGACCAGTGTATGTGACCAGTGTATGTGACCAGTGTATGTGATCAGTGTATGTGATCAGTGTATGTGACCAGTGTATGTGACCAGTGTATGTGACCAGTGTATGTGACCAGTGTATGTGATCAGTGTATGTGATCAGTGTATGTGACCAGTGTATGTGACCAGTGTATGTGACCAGTGTATGTGACCAGTGTATGTGATCAGTGTATGTGACCAGTGTATGTGATCAGTGTATGTGACCAGTGTATGTGACCAGTGTATGTGACCAGTGTATGTGACCAGTGTATGTGACCAGTGTATGTGACCAGTGTATGTGATCAGTGTATGTGACCAGTGTATGTGACCAGTGTATGTGACCAGTGTATGTGACCAGTGTATGTGACCAGTGTATGTGACCAGTGTATGTGATCAGTGTATGTGACCAGTGTATGTGACCAGTGTATGTGACCAGTGTATGTGATCAGTGTATGTGATCAGTGTATGTGACCAGTGTATGTGACCAGTGTATGTGACCAGTGTATGTGACCAGTGTATGTGACCAGTGTATGTGACCAGTGTATGTGACCAGTGTATGTGACCAGTGTATGTGACCAGTGTATGTGACCAGTGTATGTGACCAGTGTATGTGACCAGTGTATGTGACCAGTGTATGTGACCAGTGTATGTGACCAGTGTATGTGACCAGTGTATGTGATCAGTGTATGTGACCAGTGTATGTGATCAGTGTATGTGACCAGTGTATGTGACCAGTGTATGTGACCAGTGTATGTGACCAGTGTATGTGATCAGTGTATGTGATCAGTGTATGTGACCAGTGTATGTGACCAGTGTATGTGACCAGTGTATGTGACCAGTGTATGTGATCAGTGTATGTGACCAGTGTATGTGACCAGTGTATGTGATCAGTGTATGTGATCAGTGTATGTGACCAGTGTATGTGACCAGTGTATGTGATCAGTGTATGTGACCAGTGTATGTGATCAGTGTATGTGATCAGTGTATGTGATCTGTACACGTGGATGTAGAAGTGTATGTATGTCTGTATGTTGGCCCATTGGAAGTCACGAGGTAATAAGTGACATGGTCACCATCTTGAAATAAAGATATTACACAGGCGCCGAAATTAAATTAATACATTAAAATTTGGTGGGTTGCGTAGCCGGAGTTTCACCACCAGTCCGCTGTCGGATCATGACATCGGAAGACGGGTGTGGAGGAAAGTGCATATTTTTTGCTGCGATCTTCAACATTTTTTTAAGCTCACCGGAAATCACCAGTGGCACACCACTGAGGTTCGCCAAAATCACACTTTGAGGCTTTCCAAAACCTCGAAATCACTTCTAACACGCCAATATCCCCAGACAGTCCTGAACGTGGGCGATGATGGAAGGTGAAACTGGAAGGAGAAATGTCAGCAATGCATGCAGCTGTGTCATGTGGTCTGAGCCAGGTCTCAGTGACTGCAAGGATGTATATTGTCTTGGAAGTTAATAAATTGGTAAGCGAGGCTGTTTTGTCTCGAATAGATCGAACGTTAGTGGTGGTCACTCGAATGTTGCGCCTGATAGCAGGTCCAGGATTTAGACTTACATCTCCAACTAGTAGTAAGGTAATTGCAAAATTTAAATGGTGGCTTAGAACGGGGCATTCGCTGTAACTTTCTATTAAAGCAAAGATTAAGACATGGAAAACTGTGTAGATATGACAAGGAATCTTGTGTTCTCATGTACTGAGAAACTGTTGAAATGACGGCCGACCGTTGGGGACTAAGTGGCTTGCACAGCATAAAACCATGACCTCTCGAAGCAGCAGAACAGGATAAAAATAAAACACACAATACAAATGCTGGTGACACTGTCTTGGTGACCGTGTACTTTCCTCAAAATGGTGAAATATAAATAATGTCTCATAAAAATAATAAACAACTTAAAATACTAAAATATTTTTAAAACCGTATAACTGTACTAAAAATAATGTAAATTTCTAGGTTATAAAAAGTGGGTTGGCGATAATCATTGACAATATTACAGGTCGTACGATTGTCCGCGCTCAGCAGGCCTGTGCAAAGGACAAGACGTTTAGTGCCCGTGCAAAGAAAAGTTCACAGGTCTTCACCCCTAGGGCAATTCTGGGTATAAAAGAACGTCTTGTTGAAAAGGCCTGTTAGTATATAGTTAACTCTCTCTCTCTCTCTCTCTCTCTCTCTCTCTCTCTCTCTCTCTCTCTCTCTCTCTCTCTCTCTCTCTCTCTCTCTCTCTCTCTCTCTCTCTCTCTCTCTCTCTCTCTCTCTCTCTCTCTCTCTCTCTCTCTCTCTCTCTCTCTCTCTCTCTCTCTCTCTCTCTCTCTCTCTCTCTCTCTCTCTCTCTCTCTCTCTCTCTCTCTCTCTCTCTCTCTCTCTCTCTCTCTCTCTCTCTCTCTCTCTCTCTCTCTCTCTCCTCTCTCTCTCTCTCTCTCTTCTCTCTCTCTCTCTCTCTCTCTCTATTTATATATCTCCCTCCCTCCTTCCCCCTCCCTCCCCCCGTCCACCCTCTTGTGTGCACGCGACGACGACGACGACACAGAGAAGTGAATAAAATAAGCCCTCATAATGCAAATGAAAATATTCGTCGTCACGGGTCATTTGTCCGTGCCGCCGGCGCCTTTGCGATTCGCTTATGAAAAACTAACAGGTGCTTTTAAGCCACGCCCAGCGCGTTCGTGATTGGTTACTAGGGCAAGGAGCGTTTGACACATGTGTCACGCGCATTTCATTTTCTCGTGTATCGAACAATAGTAGTTTTAAAAAGTGTAGTTCATTTGTTATAAATTATAACGAAATCTCAACTTCAGTTAAATACTCCGTGGACACATTCGTTGTACTAATTAGCATTTATAAAGTTTTGATGATGGACCTGTAATGTAATTTAAGGGAGACTTGAGTGATTTATAGTGCATTAATTGATGTAGCACCACAGAATGTGTATTTAATTTAATTTTTTCCTCTACTTAAAAGTACCATGCTTCTCGCATAGTTAAATTTAATTGAATTACCATAACTTTCACAAACTGATAACAACTCCCTCAGGTTTAAACTGGAGAGGTAGAACATTATCAAGTCAACTGCATACAAGAATGTGTTAACATTTGTGGTCAATGTTCTTAAGCATGACATATTTATCACAGCTAAGGATAGAGAAGTATTAAAACGTCACAGAGTGATTTAAAAGGGTGTAGCCTGCAGGCGGCTGTAGTGTAACGCGTACAAATGTTTTCTTCAAACCAAACAAGGCGCGGAATGAACTGAAAAAGATGTGTGCCGACATGTAATACTTAAAGGCGATCATCAACTTGTACGTTCCGCGTACGACCAAACTCTTCTCAGTGAATACAATAGGAAAAGGCCTAAGGCGTATAGAATTATAAATCGCAAGTATTATATATGCAGTCAACGACTATATTCAGCTCACAAATTGTTAAATGTTCGAAGTGCTATTGCCAGAATTTTCCAAGCGTGATTCAGTTATCAAGCCTGGGTCTTGGGGTCACAATTTTAAATTAACACTCATCTCCATTAGTTTTGCATCTGGGGGCTGATATATTGTGGGCGGTCCAGTGGGTCCATTCGGGTGGTTCGTAGATTTTTTTCTCGAAATTCGTCTAGAGGTGGGGATCGTGGGAGGTTACAATTTTTAAATAATATTTATACCCGTCAGTTTTGCATGTATGCGACAGAATATTTATTTTATGAGATTGCATATGGGTGAAGGAAACACGTACATCTCTGATTTTGATATAATAATAATCATCGAAATATCATGCTATTGTTTGATAGTGTCACCAGCACTGCAAATAAAACTCAATCGTAAACTACTATTTCAAGGATAGTTCTAGAAAAGACTGGCCAGGGAGGATGGGATGGCTAGAAGTAATACCTGTAGGCGACAGTGTGTGTGTGTGTGTGTGTGTGTGTGTGTGTGTGTGTGTGTGTGTGTGTGTGTGTGTGTATGCGTGCGTGCGTGCGTGTGAACGCATATGTGGACTGCCTCGGGCATGTTTTTTGGAATTAGCTCTAGCATGACTTAATATCCGTTTACAATTACACTAGCCACGTTCTGATGCTCTCACCATCACTATAATTATGACATTTTATAAATGATTGAAATTCGTTGTTTCTAGCACGCCTGTACAGTGTATATCTGGTAGAAATAACACTACATTCGGTGTCCTAAAAAGCTTCTGTTATAATAACAATACGATGTCTTACTTCATGAATGCGTGCCTGGTGAACCGTTCAAACCACCACTTAGTCGGTCCAAGAGGGAGTGTTTTGAATGTCCTACACCGGCTGCCACGCACCTAGCTCCCACTGAATATACTAGACTGGTTGTTTCAGCCTTTAACGCACAATGTAAAATCCAAAGTGACAGACACACGAATAGACACAAAGTTTGTATTCATAGAGACCAATTAACAATTACGTTGAACGCCGATGCACGTGGCGATGGTGTCCGTTTTTGCTTCCCATAAGTTGGCATAAGACTTCTTACAAAGACAGTCGTCATCAGCATTACATTGTGCATCAGCATCTAATGTAAATATTAATTTGTCTCTATGAATACAAACTTTGTTTCTATTGTTGTGCCTGTTTTCGTGGATCATACACGGTGTGTGAAACGCCGGGACAAACAGTGTGCATTAACACTGCGTTTCAAAACACAACAGTACTGGCTTGAACGTAGATTGAAAACACTATTGTCATGTTGATATTTAGACGACATTCTTGCATTTGAGGCTGACATTTGAACCCAACATATGCCAGTGAACTCGACAGTAACGTCGGCTACGTCTTCGGGCAGACATAGTTCCAGGTACTGCACTCGTCCCAGTTATCAAGCGTAACACACAAGTTCACTCTAAATAGCGAAATAACTAAGGAATAAACATAGAACGGAAGATTGGTCCAACAAATATTTGATAAACTGTATTAATAATGCCCCGTTATCAGTTAGATGAAGTAACTCTAAACATTATCGTTATATACCTGTAATCAGTCTTATGTGACCGCTTTGGCTGTGCAAACGGGGTGGTGGCCCAAGACAAATTCTACTATACATTCTTTGCGAATGTAAATCTCTAGACTTATTTTTACCCAGACTTATTTTTGCCCAGACTTATTTTTACCCAGACAAGCGCCTCCTCAATAATTATTATTGTTGCACTGTCAACATCACCGTCACCAGCGCATACTGGTATGCCGACGTTATGCACGATTTTAAAGGTTCCTCTTTCAGCGTGTGAAATATATTCCTGCCTTCATCAATGCATTTGCCCCGTCTTGTACATCGGTAATAATTCCGCCAATGCGCATAATGCCACCAGCATACTTGATCTACTTCAGCTCTGGTACGATGCGCAAGCCCTAGTTTTGGTATGTAACCAAACCATTTCTGTCTTAGCCAAGGTAATCTTGCTTCTCAGATACCCTGTTCACTCTTGCGGCGCTTCTTGTAATGTATTCTTTTACTTCGCCATTGTGCCAAGATTGACAGGTATATTCAAGAATCAAATGAGCCAATCGGCCGCGTGATTTGTGGCAGTTTCGGATCCGATAGAACAGGGGCGAATCCAGAGATTTGGGGGAGGGGGCAAAACTTCCAAATATTCGGTGGTCTGTGCCGGACCACCAGCACGACTCCGGTGTCGCGCTCTCGGAACATTCATGACATCGAAAGACGGGGGTTGTTGAAAATGATATGCCGCGCTGCCCCTCGTATATTCAGCTCTTCTTCAGTTTCTCGGCTGGCTTGACTATATGACATTGGAAGATGGGGGGTGAGGGTGAGGGTGGGGCATTTTTTCGCCGCACCGTCGCCGTAACTTCACCTTATTATAACCTAAACGGGGGCACATTCCAAAGGACTAGCGGGCACGGTTAAGAGGACCAACTAAAAAAAATCAGGGGAACGACAAATTCCAAAGATTTAGGGGGCGCCCCCTGCCTCCCTCCGTATCCGTCTATGCAGAAGATACACTGGCCCCAGACGCTGTTGACGAGTGGGCCAGAAAGTGGGTACCGGTTGATGAACTGGTAAAGTTCTTGTGTCCTGACGACTGTAATCTTCTCGGGGAAACATGATATAAATTTAATCAACGACCATAGGCGGATCCAGGGGGCTTGGGGGGGGGGCACGTGCCCCTGTACCATTGGACTTTTGCGTGCCCGTAGGATTTCGCACAATTTAAATACCTGCAATGCAAGAGTCGCATAATGTTTGCGTCGGCGAGATATTCACGGCGAGGACATATGTATGAGGTGACGGTTATTTTTGACATAGAGGACGACGATTGGAGAAATTGGGTGGATGGAAATTTAATTCTTGTACTGGTCAGTTGGAATATCAGTGCGTACGTCGTAGGGAGGGATGACGGGGGTGATGACGGGTGGCCACTGGAAAACACAGTTCGCGCAATGGACCAGAGTAAAAAGTTGATCGTGTATTTAACAGATACATTGCTTGAAGATCTGGAATTCAAGCAGCAGCTTCTGTTCGCGAGGTACTGCAATAAACGCAGTGGCGACTACATAGTTATTAGCCGTGGAAACGTACTGCAAATACCAGATACATCTTTCTACTGCTTTAGGTCGATCCGCAGAGCAACAGAGGCGTCTGGAGTCGACCGTGACACGTTGGAGAGCAACGGTCGTGGGTGGCACACTCTGTATGCACTTCTGACGGACGCCAGGAACGATTCGTCAAACAGTTGTTTACGTGACTTTTGGGGACGAAGGCACACCGATTGCGAAGACAACTTTATCGCTTTAATTTAGTTGATTTAATTTCCGTAATGTTGTTTTGTTATTGTACGATTTTGTGATGTTTTGTTTTGTTTGAAATTGGTCGACCTTGTCAATGTGCGTCTGTGAGTTAATTTGTGCGAGCGCGTGCGTGCGTGCGTGTGTGTGCGTGTGCGTGCGTGTGTGTGCGTGCGTGTGCGTGCTTGCTTGCGCGCGCGTGACTGTATGCGTGTGTGCATAGGCGGATCCAGGGGGGCCTCGGTGGGACGTGCCCCTTGACATTTGGAATTTGGCGTACCCGTAGACCTTTTTGAATTGGCTCATGTGACCGTGCCTCCTAGAGACCCTTTTAAATATGCCCCCGTTTGGATGATAATATGAAGAAGTTACGCCGACGCGGCGGTGAAAACTTCTCAATAGCACCCCCCCCCCACCTTCTCCCCACACCCTCACCCCCTCTTCCGGTGTCACCAGTTGAGTCAGCCGTGCCAGCGGAGAAGCTGAAGAAGAGTTGAAGTTTCCGATGTCACCAGTCGAGCCGAGACAGCGGAGAAGTTGAAGTTACGTTTTGTACCCCCGCCCCTGACGACATTTGCAAAACCAAAGTGCTAACGATTCGCAACAAGTTGGAATGCAAATCACCATGAGATTATAGATTTACTCATGACAAACGCCTAGAACGTTCTTATGGCGTTCCCGGATTATCTCGATTGTGAGTCCCTCGCTCTAGTCACTGCGCCATTGAGCATATACAATAACAGTTAACTAACATGATACTAATAATATAATAAAATAATTAAGGTAGTATAAGTTATTTGAAATACAAGAAAAGTGCTAAACGAGTAATAAATAAATTAAAAATATCAATATCAATAATTAACACAACCATCTCCAAATCCGTACCTAATTATTAATACTGATCCACCGAACAAAACTAAATTACATATTTACCTTACCTGTGCAAGCTGTCAAGCTAGTGATGATGTAATGTGACTGCAGTAATATTTCAAAGTAGGGTTTCTCAGAGGCAAAAAATAGGGGCGTCAAACGTACCGTGAGGTGTGGTCACCGGCTATATGTTAATTTGTATGGCTATTATAATTAAAAGTGCGGCCCCGCACGGTGGGCTGGCAACAAACAGTGGCGCCACATTATGGCACTTGTATAACTAAGGCTCTCCCCTAGAGGGACGTTCGACTTTGCTTACCCTCCTTATTTCTTTAGAAGCAGCCACATGATCATGCCCACCTCATTAAATGATAATTATCGAGAATTTATAACCAGTAAAAATACTCATTCAATGTTTTCATTGTCAGTGGTGGTAGACTGTGCCAATTAGTTCGGCGTCAATTGGAAAGGTGGCGCCATAGTAGTTGACATGGACTCGAAAATCGCAGTTGATGACAGGAAGTCTACGCTTTTCCCAATACCCCAACACAATAAACAGTCTACATCAACATTGTTGTTTCCAGCATTTAGCAACGTTTCGACAGGTAAAGTTACTTTATTCAGTCCCGTCCATCAATCCTCCGCGATTAAGTATAAACAGAATACATTTGGATTTACTTAATTATCGCTCACTGTGTCGCTTGGAAAATTGACACCTCTCCAGTCCAACTTCCAAGTTTCTTTGCTTTAAGCCTTAGGTCCAGAGGGCACTTGGTTAGTATCCGGGGATACAGGTCAAAACGGCGACAGATCCAAAACGGCGACAACCAAAACGGCGACAACCAAAACGGCGACAATTCCAAAACGGCGACACACCAAAACGGCGACAAACCAAATCGGCGACACACTAAAACGGCGACAAACCAAAACGGCGACAACCTATAAAGTTTCAAATTTGAAATAAATAAAAATAAGCTCTTGTATTGTTTCGTTGAGCAGATTCTTTCATGCGGTGTGTCTTTGATTTGTGTAGCCGTAGTAATTCACTTGCTACTCTAGCATTGTGTAATTGAGCAGATATGTTTGTGTTGTCTGCCTTTGATTTGTGTGTGGTAAGAACGTGTGGATTCGGAAGAGGTATTAGTAATCGACATGGTGCAGTTGCATTGTTACATTGAGCAGATTTATCTTTGATTTTTGTCGGTTAAGTCGGTAGAGGCATTAATAATCGGCTTGGTGCACTTGCATTGTTTCATTGAGCAGATCCTTTCATGCGATTGATCTTTGATTTGTGTCGGTTAAGAAAGTGTGAAGTCGGTAGGGGCATTAGTAATCGGCTTGGTGCACTTGCATTGTTTCATTGAGCAGATCCTTTCATGTAGACTTCAGAAATTATAGAATCGAGGAATGCGTATTATCCTGGGGTGCCATTACAGGACCCACGTCTCTGATATGTTAACATCTCTAAAATGGAGCAACAACTGCCATGTTAGCGCAGTTGTTCACGTACGTGGAGACAACGTGGATCGACAGCATGTTGTGGCCACCAAGCGGGTGGTCGGTCTTTGGACAGTCAATCCGAACCAACAACGACGTCGAAGGCTGGCATCGGCGCCTGAATGAGAGAGCTAAGAACGGCCAGCTGAACATGTACCTACTCATCGGCTTGCTTCACGAAGAAGCACAGCTCGTGTCGATCCATGCACGGCTGGTTTCTGAGCGGAAACTAAAGCGCCACCAGCGGGTCACATATGCGAGGTACCAGGCTAGGTTATTCAAACTCTGGCGCGAGTTTGAAGCCGGTGAGCGTACCACTGACCAGCTGTTGGCAGCATGCTCCAAGGTGCATGGACCAGTTTAGAAGCGGACGCTCTCAACAGTTAAATGTGCAGGGTACATATGAATAATTGTGAACATTTAATTTATGTTTTTATGACCGGTTTTTGTTTTAATATTGTGTCTTTTTATACTGTATACTTTATACTGTTATGAACATTATGTTTTGGATTGGTTTCATGTTCTTTAATAAATACATTTATAAATCTCTTAACTCATTAAGGATTTATAGGCTTATATATTGTGGTGTGATGACAGGAAAGTGTTTGTATTTTTGCTTTAATATTGTGTCTTTTTATACTGTTATGAACATTATGTTTTGGATTGGTTCCATGTTTTGACCTGTACCCTGAACGTTCTTTAATAAATACATTTCTAAAATGAGCAAAGTCGTGAACGGTTGCTTATTCATTTCTACTGATATCTCTTAACTCATTACGGTACAGGATTTTCTAGAAAGATTACTAATGCCCCTACCGACTTCACACTTTCTTAACCGACACAAATCAAAGATCAATCGCATGAAAGGATCTGCTCAATGAAACAATGCAAGTGCACTAAGCCGATTATTAATGCCTCTACCGACTTAACCGACACAAATCAAAGATAAATCTGCTCAATGTAACAATTACACAATGCTAGAGTAGCAAGTGAATTACTACGGCTACACAAATCAAAGACACACCGCATGAAAGGATCTGCTCAACGAAACAATACAAGAGCTTATTTTTATTTCTTTCAAATTTGAAACTTTATAGGTTGTCGCCGTTTTAGTGTGTCGCCGTTTTGGTTTGTCGCCGTTTTGGTGTGTCGCCGTTTTGGAATTGTCGCCGTTTTGGTTGTCGCCGTTTTGGATCTGTCGCCGTTTTGACCTGTACCCGTATCCGGGCCCACCTCGATTTCGCCATTACAACCACATGTTTAGTTAAGTTTGATACCTCAATGCTTTAGTTCCATCATTCAATATCAACCGAATATCAATCATCCCAGGCGTATCATCATCATCCTTTTGGCGGCCACAATCAACTTGCTGATTATTCTGTATCTAATCTATGTTTAAAAAATATTGTGTTTAGCGACTTTTGAGGCCCAATTAATGATCCGGTTTTTGCAAGTCTGCACTGCTGCGACTGGGCATTACCACACAGCATGCGTGAAATGAGCGATATATTGATAGCAGCATATGCATAACCGGGATGCTGTTTTGTACTACAATGCCCCGCAGTTAAGGTATTAATATATGGATAAGTATATGTTAACATCTTAATTGTAACCCCAGAAATGGTAGCTAAGAAAATTAGGGCTATGAAGGATAATAAATCACCTGGAGTGGATGGTATTCCACCCAAACTACTATTGGAAATTGTAGAACAAATTAGCATACCGCTTGCAACAGTTTTCAACTTGACATTAGAAGAGGGAGTGGTTCCTTTAGAATGGAAAGAAGCAAACATTATACCGTTATTTAAAAAAGGTTCGAGAAACAAGTCAAATAATTATAGACCAGTTAGTTTAACATCAGTAATTTGTAAATTATTAGAAAGACTAATTAAAGATCACATGGTGGATTTTCTTGTTAAACATAACTTGATAAACCCAGCTCAACATGGGTTTCTAAAAGCGAGGTCATGCTTAACAAATATTTTATGTTTTTTGGAAGATATCACTAAGTGGGTAGATGATGGATCACCAGTAGATATCAACTACTTAGATTTTCAAAAAGCTTTCGACAAAGTACCACATCAAAGATTACTGCTTAAACTAAAGGCCCATGGCATAGGAAATGGTATAATTACCTGGATAGAAAAATGACTGATTGACAGAAGACAACGGGTAGTTGTTGATGGGGAGGCTCCAAACTGGAAATCAGTTTTGAGTTGGGTTCCACAGGGATCAGTACTGGGACCTATATTATTCTTAATATATATAAACGATTTGGACGATGAAATAGCTAGCAAGGTTTTGAAATTTGCAGATGTACAAAAGTGTTTAGAACGATTAAAATTGATGGAGATAGACAGCATTTACAAGATGATCTTGACAGGTTGATCAAATGGTCTGAAAAGTGGCAAATGTTGTTCAATTTTGGGAAATGTAAATGCCTTCACACAGGACATGGGAACGAATATATAGAATATACAATGGGGGGAACTGTACTAAGTACTACTATAAAAGAAAAAGACTTAGGGCTGACAATTAGTGCTGACATGAAGGTTTCAGAGCAGTGTGGAATTGCAGCTTCAAAAGGAAATCAAATCCTTGGATTGATTAGGCGAAATATAGCGTATAAAGAAAAAGAACTAATAATACCGCTGTACAAAACAATAGTCAGGCCTCATTTAGAATATTGTATACAAGCATGGAGGCCATACCGCAAGAAGGACATAGATATGCTAGAAAGAGTACAGAGGAGAGTGACTAAAATGATACCAAAACTGAGGGATCTTAGTTATGAAAAATGCCTAAAAGAATGTGGTTTAACAACACTAGAGACCAGGAGATTGAGAGGAGATCAGATAGAAGTGTTTAAAATATTGAATGGTTATGAAAATATTGATAGAAATATGTTTTTTTTTCAGTTAAGAAAGATAGAAAGACTAGAGGACATGAAGTTACATTAGTAAAGGAGCAGTCTAGATTAGACGTAAGAAAGTTCTCATTTTTACAAAGGACTGAAAGAATGGAACAGATTATCTGATGATTGTGTGGGTGCTAGTAGTGTGAATATGTTTAAAAATAAAATCGACACATACCTCAGAAGGGCTGGATATATGTAGATAAAAGGGTTGGACTCTTGATAAGCCAAAGGTCTTCCTTGTCCACCTGCCATCTAGAGTTAATTCTCTGGATGGCAATCTTGTTAAATCTTGTTGTTAAATCTTCAAATCGTGTAATTTTCCTTTAAACCTCTGTCATATCAGCTTAGATACCTGTAGTCCTCATTGACTCTAGTACATACGCAATTCAGGTTTTATCCAGACATGTTTTACTTATTGTGTAAGTGAGACATTTCACTGTGTGATGGTTTTCTCCTAACAGAGCACACACAAAGTGTTGAAGAGAACAAAAGCTGGCTGTACAATGAGAGCTTCAAGTCTACGGACGCTCTAGTCAACCAGCTGCAACCAACTGCCAGGTAGGAGATACTCTCAGAAAGTCACATGCAAATCTTACTGCATAATAGGTTAACTTCTTCATTCCAGTTGTTACATGCTGCCAGATCTGCATGCACCCAAGATCAACTATATGTATAATTGCATTTAGTTTTCTTCCTCAATCATCAATGTGCATTGATTTATATAATTTATATGTTATTTTATTTATGTTTGTGAATATGCACTTTTCAAAATATGTGTAGTAATTAATTTCTGAGACATGCTCAAACAAGGCATTTTCCATTGTTGGTCTGACTGTTAATGTGTAGTTGTGTTTTGTATTCTATGAGCAGTTTTTAATTAAACATAGCCACATGTACAGTGTATATGTATATATATATATATATATATATAATGGGTAGTCACATATTTCAAATTTATCCTTTGACAAAATGTAACTGACATTGTTACATACGTTGCTGATATACATGTAATAATATGGTAACTTCTTTTGCGCCTAAATCCTCAGAAACCAAGCTCAGAGGCGTATCAATACAAGAGTTGTATTCTAGAATTTACTTGATCTACCACAATTAATACTAGCGTCAGTTGTTATGGAAGTGAAGCAAACACAAACTTAAGACAATATGTATTAACTTTGCATGATGTGGTGTTTTCTTGTCTATACTTAGTGAAATCTCTGCGGAGGATTCATCGGCCGACTCTGATCAAGCTGTAGCAACAAAATGTGCGAAAGTCTCAAGAGCAGGTGAGATGTAGAACAATGAACGGAACAGTTCAACCTCAACTACCATCTCTAATGCATTTACTGTATATAATTATTGCTACTACAATAACCATTACTTCCACCCAGCAGACTAAAAATACCACAAATTTGTCATGGTTGGATTGCTGCTGGTCAATTGCTTTGCCAGTGTCACTTTCCCAGAATATATTAGCTATGTGTACAGTACAGTACAGAGGAACATTGTTAATCCGGATACATTGGTCCACAGTATGTACCCATACTTATCTGGATTAGCAAGTTTTCTTGATAAGCAAATTATGCATGTAATGGCACATATTAGCATCTATAAACTGTGTTCCTGTGAAATTACGTCCAGATGCGTTCCTTGCTTTTTATATGAATTAATATATATAACTTTCTTAAGTTAATACTAGATGAAATAAGAACAATACATTGAAGGTATACTGCCCACTAAATCGCATTTAATAAGCTTGAAACAGTAATCGCAAATAAAATATTTGTCTTCTGTGACATGCAAACACAATGTTCAGATTGTAACCGACTCTGTTGGCAGTGTAATTGACGATGGTCGGTGTATCCACAAAGCTTTGATGTTCACTGTGGATGTGATGTTCCCACGTTCAAGGCAACCAATTGAATTCAGTGAACTTCCTGCTAATAATTACCACCTGCTTCTGGGTAATGGAACAGACAACCTCCTTTTAATCAGTTGCTGTACAACAGAAAGCATTATTTTAGACAGGTGTTGTTATCTGTGCCAAACAGGTGTTGTTATCTGTGCCAAACAGGTGTTGTTATCTGTGCCAAACAGGTGTTGTTATCTGTGCCAAACAGGTGTTGTTATCTGTGCCAAACAGGTGTTATTATCTATGCCAAACAGGTGTTGTTATCTGTGCCAAACAGGTGTTGTTATCTGCGCCAAACAGGTGTTATTATCTATGCCAAACAGGTGTTGTTATCGGTGCCAAACAGGTGTTGTTATCTGCGCCAAACAGGTGTTGTTATCTGTGCCAATTGTTGTGATATTTTGGGATGATATTTGACTGCATGTTTTGCAGAATCTCCCGAAGAACTTGCTGTGAGTCACACGGAAAGAAGACACAAACTGAAGAAGAAAAATAAGAAGCACAAAAGTCATCACAAGCACAAGAAGCACAGAGCAAGGCACAGAGAAGACTCACAGTCATCTGGTGTCAAGTAAATAGCAACCATGCAGTCAGAGTAGCTGATTGGGGCCTCCACCTAACACATACGTTCACTGTGTGAAACAATGAATAAGTTATCTGAATGTATTTTGTATGTTGCTCAGACATACTGCATACATTGTTACTTTATTCCGTGGTTCAGTACTTATTCCGCATGCTTTATATATCCAGCTAAGTCCCATGGGAACCAAAGTGTGCAGATGAACGATGTTCCACAGTATATTATTTGAGGTTTCACCATTGTAACATACCATAACATTTATTTGACCCCATGTAGGTACACAATTCATTGATTTTACTGAACACCATTTGTAAATACCCTCACTTGAAAATCTTATAAAAATCATCAAATCGTGTTTTGTGCAAAATATTTCAAACATGAACATCCAAGTTTAACATATTCTGACCTTCAATTAATGTTATTTGTAGCTCAAATGTAAATTAAGCATTAGCGTGTACCTTGCTACCAGATACTGTTATATGATTCACTATGAAAACAGGGTCTATATACGTCTCGGGATCCACATTTCAGGCTCAGTGGAATGTTTTCTTCTTCACTTTCAGAAGTTTCAGTTTGAGCTACCCTCTGTTGTCATGTGACAATGTTCATTGTTGTCACATGACAGCAGATCATGGGAAGGTTGTAACCAATGTCTCTGTTGATGACTGGTGTCTCCCATACAACATTGTATTTCTATTGCCTCGCTAAACTTCCTGCACCAAAAGTTAATTTCTCTGGCCAGCATTGTAGCATCTGTGAAACCATCAAGGCACTGTATGCTCCGTCAAATCTGAAATTTGGATACTGAGAGATATTTATGCCTTGTTTTCATAACAAAATGAACATGTAAATTTTCTGATTCTTAGGACTGAAGTCGAGAATTGTCCCTCTGTACAGTATGAGCTTCCTCGAGACAAAATCTTCATTGAAAGTGTGCCAGGTTTACAGCCAGAAAAGGCCTTTCGTGAGGATCGCAAGTCCGACTCAAGTAACGCGTCATTTGAAAGTATCTATAAAATGCACATTGGAAAATATCACAGAGTTGGGTACACATGCTTGGGACTAAGCAAACTTCAGGTCGTTACCTTTGGTAATGATCGGAAATCTTGTAAAGCTAAAACTTTGGACGTACGCTACTTCGGCAAGGAGAATGTTCGCACGGTGAAGACTCTTGAGTTGAATGGAGGTGTGTTTGATCTCTCTCAATCGGCATCTGTAGCATCTGGCGAGGCAGGCAAGATTGACAGCAATGTACCATATATTGCCATCAGTGAAACCTGTAAAGAGAGTGGCCATTCAAACATAAATCCACTCGGTATATACGACTCATCGACAGAGTTATACATGCAGGGACGGGGCCCGATGATGCACGAACAGAAAGTGTCAGGACAGAATTCATTGAAGGCGTCGCAAGAGGAACTACAGAGACAGAAAACTGCTGCCTACAATCGTGCATTAACAAACGATCCATACAATGAGGAAAAATGGCTCGAGTTCATCGACTTCCAGGACAAACTGATCATATATCAGGAGAAAACCGAACCCATCACGGTCGGACATCGCCAAAAGAAACACATTCCGAGTCAGATCCTTTATGAGATCAAGAGTGCCGTCTTTGACCGAGCTCTCGAGAAGAATCCATGTTCGATGAAACTGAAAATTGCACAGCTTGAATTCTCTGCTGCATTCTGGGACAGTGCGAAACTGGCGGCCGAGTGGAAGCGGCTGATGTTCACGCACATGAACGATGGGGCGTTGTGGCGGCGCTATCTGTTGTTTGCACAGTCTCAGTTCTCAGGGTTCACTGTGTCGGCGGTGCTGAAAGTGTACACAAAGTGTTTCGAGACTCTGAGTAGTCTGTGTAGTGGCAGTGTCCAGTCTCACCCTCTACTCCCTGGCACCATACAACACATAATAGGTGAGGCTTTCCCATTACTATTTACTTATTTTACATGTGAACCATATTTTAGAATTAATTTTTGACCAATGTCTTTTCTGTTGACTATTTAAAGAGACATATCATGCATTTTTTATTAAACCAATTATGATTATTTTAACCCTTTAGACACTGAGCACCCAAAAGGGTTTGGACACTGGCTTCCCAAAGTGCCCGAAAGCATCTTTGAGCTTTGACGATGTGTGGAGGTGACGTCATCTTCTGGATACTTATGTAACTTGTATCAGTGGATTCGCTTGTGTATCTGCTGTGTGTTCGGGGTATTTGTCATATGGCTTTGTATTGGAAGTTTTTGAATAAGTGCTGTTTGAAAGTATCAACTGACAACAAATTTGTAGATATACGTAGCATTCCTTGCAAACACAACCAGACACAGCATATCACATTTCACACATTTAATTTAAAAGTTGATTAGTATATATATAGCATCGTTGTGTGCGGAATTAAGTTATCTTTAAAATAAGCACAACCATCTATGTTAAGAAATAAAGTACAAAAAAGCTAAATGCAAACAAATGAGGTGCGCTGGCCCATATCTTGGTGATTTTGTGAATACGCTGCTAGGATTCGGAGCGTGTTTCATAAAGTCGTGGGGTCTAGAGGGTTAAACTATTCACACGTAAAGTTTGTTGTACTGTATGTTTTACGAAAGCTGGTAATTATTTTGAGGTATCCCCGACACACAGTCATTAAGGTAATCCAGAACGTGTTTACATATTTCAGAGATATTCGTGCAGCTGTGTCACTTGCTGCGTCAGGCGGGCCACACGGAGAAGGCCGTGTCATTGTTCCAGGCTCAGCTTGAACTCTCCTATTTCTGTCCCCCCGTCCTCCTCTCTGCCTCCCTTGCAGACAAGAGGGAGTTCCTTGAGACGTTCTGGGACAGCAGTGCCCCCCGACTGGGGGAGGGGGGAGCTGGGGGGTGGGATGCCTGGATGGAGAGGAAGGGAGATGTTGAACCTCTTGTGCCCATCAGTTCTTCCCAAGGTAGGTGATGGATTTGATGAAACTGATGAGTGCCATACAGTGACATCTCTCTATTAAGGTCACCCTTGGGACTGGCCAAAAGTGGCCTGAATAGTGAGGTGACTGTATTGGCTGAACTAATTTCCTATACTTTATAGTTATGGAAATAATTTGGGACTGTCACCTTAATTGCCGAGGTAACCATGAAGCGATGTTCGACCGTATTTGACTTTTGGACTTGCAGAATTACACATATGTTGAGTTTTGTCGGCCAGTTGGTGTTAAACTGTTGCTGCAGTTTGATTAATGATGCTGCCTCCACATTAAGTTTTTTGCATATCTAATTTCAGAACCATTAAAAAACTAAGCCATCTGTTATCGTTTACAACATGCTTTGTGTTATTTAATTTCAGTGAAATCAACGGGGAAAATATTAAATGTGTGTATATATATATATAAGTACATAATTTTTTACAAAAATACATTAACTAAACAGTCACTGATAAACGGTGACTAATACTTTACTTGACAATGCACTTCAGTTCCTGTTTCCAGATGATGATGAAACAAAAGAAGCCAACTTGCTGAAGACAAACACAGAGAAATGGCAGAAGTGGCTCACCCTGGAGGCATTTAGGCAAGACCAGCATTGGTTGCCATGGCGTCCAGATGTGGACGCAGGCGAAACAGAGGATGATTGTACAGACCCCGAGAGAGTCGTCTTATCGACTGACATTGTCCCCTACATCTTCTCTCTAGGAAATGACGAGCCGGGAAAGTTCTCACTTCTCTGTCAATTCCTTCAATTTCTCGGCGTACCCGAGATATCCAACAGGCATGGATGCCCTGGGGGTGATTTAAACCTGATTCTGGATGACGTGCAACAGGTTCGTTGCGCGTTGCCTAGCGACTGTGGAATGGTTTTTGACCGGTGCGCATCTGGTGATCATGTCAGACTGGGAGTTGACACATTTGTCAGTAACATTGTTAAGCAGTGTGCAGAGAAAGTAAGTGATGCTGAACGGACAAAACTCAGCCTCATGTTGATAGCATTCAAAGCCGCAGGAATTAACAGTGGGCCGCAGGGAAAACCCTTTAAGGAGGTGAAGAAATTCACTAAGTCGCTAATGAAAGAACCGCACCATCGCAACAACCTTGCATTGTGGGAAGCATATGCGAGACTTGAATGGGATTCCGGAGATGTGGCAAAGGCACGTAAGGTGCTGGACACAGCCCTCGTGATGGCCACTGGAGACCCTCAAGACGCCGGTCATCAACGCTGTCTCAGGTACCTCCTGCATCGGTCCTACGTCGAAATGGAGCTAGGACTGTCATCACGGGAACACGACACAAACGTTGACAGACAGAGGCTGCTGCATGTTCTCACTGCATTGGCAGATGGTCAAAGCAGTGGTAAATATGAGCCGTTCTCTGGAGCATCTAAGATGAATCCAACAGCGATTTTGAAGTCGAGAAGCGTGTACAAATCACACTTGGATGAACTGTTGACACTGACAGACAGAGAAATGAGTTGGTCATCTACGGATGCCGTGTTTGCCTCCTACGCTGGTGATGAACTCCTGCACTGGACAGTTTGCTATGCCATGTTTGAGTACCTCACACGCAACATCAAGGCAGCTTCTCTCATCTTTCAACACGTTGTAGAGAGGATCCGCGAGAAAATCACATCAGAGATGTCAGACTCGGATCGTGGTTCGCAACCCTCTTGTGACAAGCGTTGTCATAAACTAGCCCGCTGGTTGACGGAATCTCACATCACACTGCTGTTCTACCACACTGAGACACAGGTGGCGCCACTGCATGTTGTTAGAGGCCCCCTGGAGGCAGCATTGAAGGAGTTTCCAACCAACATCTTGCTGTTGCGGTACTTTGTCACCCTGGAGGCAAGGAGTAGCATCGCTGGGAGACTGCGGCGATACTTCCATCATGCCACCAAGTCGTGCCAGGTGGCACTGCTCTGGTTGTTTGCCATATATGCAGAATTGCGGAGAATGCAGTTGCTTGCACAGTATTCCCAGCAGTTGGAGCCACAGATCTCACCGAACACCAGCACAGCAGGTACGATTTAAGTTATATGTGATAGCAAAGTTGTCTGTTCTGTTACCTGGAATCAGCCAGGGTGAAAGCAAGGTTGTCTGTTCTGTTACCTGGAATCAGCCAGGATGAAAGCAAGGTTGTCTGTTCTGTTACCTGGAATCAGCCAGGATGAAAGCAAGGTTGTCTGTTCTGTTACCTGGAATCAGCCAGGGTGAAAGCAAGGTTGTCTGTTCTGTTACCTGGAATCAGCCAGGGTGAAAGCAAGGTTGTCTGTTCTGTTACCTGGAATCAGCCAGGGTGAAAGCAAGGTTGTCTGTTCTGTTACCTGGAATCAGCCAGGGTGAAAGCAAGGTTGTCTGTTCTGTTACCTGGAATCAGCCAGGGTGAAAGCAAGGTTGTCTGTTCTGTTACCTGGAATCAGCCAGGATGAAAGCAAGGTTGTCTGTTCTGTTACCTGGAATCAGCCAGGATGAAAGCAAGGTTGTCTGTTCTGTTACCTGGAATCAGCCAGGGTGAAAGCAAGGTTGTCTGTTCTGTTACCTGGAATCAGCCAGGATGAAAGCAAGGTTGTCTGTTCTGTTACCTGGAATCAGCCAGGGTGAAAGCAAGGTTGTCTGTTCTGTTACCTGGAATCAGCCAGGGTGAAAGCAAGGTTGTCTGTTCTGTTACCTGGAATCAGCCAGGGTGAAAGCAAGGTTGTCTGTTCTGTTACCTGGAATCAGCCAGGGTGAAAGCAAGGTTGTCTGTTCTGTTACCTGGAATCAGCCAGGGTGAAAGCAAGGTTGTCTGTTCTGTTACCTGGAATCAGCCAGGGTGAAAGCAAGGTTGTCTGTTCTGTTACCTGGAATCAGCCAGGGTGAAAGCAAGGTTGTCCGTTCTGTTACCTGGAATCAGCCAGGGTGAAAGCAAGGTTGTCCGTTCTGTTACCTGGAATCAGCCAGGGTGAAAGCAAGGTTGTCTGTTCTGTTACCTGGAATCAGCCAGGGTGAAAGCAAGGTTGTCTGTTCTGTTACCTGGAATCAGCCAGGGTGAAAGGAAGGTTGTCTGTTCTGTTACCAGGAATCAGCCAGGGTGAAAGCAAGGTTGTCTGTTCTGTTACCTGGAATCAGCCAGAGTGAAAGCAAGGTTGTCTGTTCTGTTACCTGGAATCAGCCAGGGTGAAAGCAAGGTTGTCTGTTCTGTTACCTGGAATCAGCCAGGGTGAAAGCAAGGTTGTCTGTTCTGTTACCTTCAATTAGCTAGGGTGTAATTATTAGCAGGAAGTTCACTGAATCGGTTCTATTTGGTTGCAGTTTACAACTTGAATGTTTTGTTTATAATTTAGAGATTTTATGGGTGCAACTTTCAGATTGCAAACACTGTTCTGGACCTGTTAAATGCCATTTGCTTGGTTCACTATATATATTAGGTTTGATTTTTCATGGTTTACATTTTGGGTGTCAAACTTTCAATTTTCATTTATGACCATTGGGAAGAAAGCTATACAACACTTATTATTTCAAAATAATATTTTTTTTTTTTTCTAACTTGTCCCATGCAAATTAATATATATATTTAACTACTTTTGAAACATATCTGTGTATATTTATATATTTTATTGTTATCCACATCATGTGTGTATATTAGTATATCTAGATGTATTGTACGTGTGTTGTGTATATGTACTGCTGTCTATGGACTTTGTCTGAATTAAACTTTATTATAATTATTATTGCAGATGTGACACCCCTTGTGGCATGTGTGGAGACGGGGATGAGTCATCAATTACGGGCAATGTTTGAGAGGGCGACACACCAGGAGGGTGTAGAACACTGCGTCTTGTTGTGGAGACTCTACATGAACTTCGAGGTGAGGTTATAAAATATTATTATGATTCAACGATACTAATGCAAATCATTGTTTTACATTTACAAATGGGTAGTTTATGCCTCTCCATTTTGTGCCAAATTCTTGAATGAAAACCAACAGGAATATTACAAAGAATAATAATCCTTGTAATTGTATTTATAAGGAAAATAATATCGGCTCCATGCAGGGGCGTGTCCAGAGAGGGTAGCCTGGGGACACAAACCTTCACCTGCGGCTGAACCAAATGGCGTACAACATTTTTCACTCCCGCGCCACCATAACTTCTTCTTCCACTGTCTCGGTTCGACTGGTGACATCTGAAGATGGGGGTGCTATTGAAAAATTGTCGTCAGTGCGTGGCCGTATCATCAACTCTGATTCCTTCTCCGCTGCTGCCTCAACTGCCTTGACTGTGACATCAGAAGACGGGGTTGTGCTGTTGACATTTTTTTGCCAATGCATCGCCGTATTTTAAAGGGAATAAAAACATCTATTGCTTGAATTCATGTTATATTACATCCTGCTATCTATTTCCACGTCCAACAAGCCAAAAAAATCCCCAAAAAAATCAATGAATTAGAAATTCCACATTTTATGCTGTGTATCCGGACATTTTCGAATATGCATATTTTTGGCACGCTTTTCGGGATGCCGAGATGTGACGTCACTTATGACTCGAACTCGCATCAGGCCGACCCTTTTCATGCATTCAGAGCATGTTTACAAGTATAGCTTTTGGGTCGAAACGAGCGTCAGAACGATATAATTAGTGAAACCTAGTCAACTTGTAGGCCCATTCACATTTGTTGTTTTGAATAAAATTCTATTCATGTGGAACCGTAAGATAAATGTTTGTTCCTCTATGATGACTAGTGTTTGTATTACATTATATTGCACAATAACTCATTCTGACACTCGTTTCGACCCAAAAGCTATCCTTGTAAACATGCTCTGAATGCATGGAAAGGGTCGGCCTGATGTGAGTGTGTGTCATAAGTGACATCACGATACCACGTGATCGCCTAGCTCATTAAAAAAAAAATTTCCGCGGGAATCGCTTCACAGACGGGCTTAAAATCGAATTTATACTACAAATGTATTTGTCTGTATTTGTTTAATGTTGTCAAATGTTACATACAATGTTAAATTTTGTGTACACAGGGAAAAAGGATTTTAGCTAATGCCTTATTTTTATTTCCTTTAAGCTTATTGTAACCTTAACAGGGGCACATTTGCAAGGGTCTAGGGGGCATGGTCACATGGGCTCTTTCAAAAATGTCCACGGGCGTGCTAAACCCAAATGTGCCCCCCCAGACATGCCTATACTATGTGCAGTTCTTAAATTTTCCATGATTAAAATATCAACTACATCACGTATGCATAATAAAATGTGATCGTTGATGCTATTTTTGAAATGAAAAGCTGTGCAAATGCAACAATATTGCTTACAAGTGTGTTATGTATGTGCGTGCTTGTGACCTTGTGCATGCGTACGGCCATTCTTCCTCATAGTCTTTCCAAACCCAATCTAAGTAGCCAGCGTTTACGTCACCATCGTCCTTGCATGCCAGGGGGCGCTGCAGATTACATGTCTCGGTACAACTTGGCATATCACCTTGTCACAACATGGAAGTCTGGTTGCCATTCAAGTTAAGGGGATTTGGGTTTGGACAAATCGTGGCTGATGTTACATGTAATGTTGGTAATTAGTAAAACGTACAGTGAGTCATGCACAACTACAAAGTCGTCTGGCTGGCAACTGGGATTTTCTGGAGTTTCTCTTTAATACGAAGCACTTTTGGCATTTGCATGGTTACTCTGGTCACAATGACGACTGACGAACACACACATACACCATGCATGCCGCACACATACACCACGCATGCCCATGCATGCCGCACACATACACCACGCATGCCCATGCATGCCGCACACATACACCATGCATGCCCGCACACATGAGCACAATATGCAACAGATGAACTATGTATGGCAGATTCCACAAACTTGCATATATTGCCAGCGGTGGAGCAGTCAGCTACCACCCCTGGCTAGCAAGGATGTTCCCCATGTCAGTTAATCTTTGCCTGTAAAACTAACCAAGAACCTGCAGCAGTCGAGGACTGGGATACCTGGGGAGTTTGATACACCCTGATACACCCTGTACTCTGTCCTTACAGATGGGCCAGGGGCGAACGGAAGCTACCAGGGCTGTCTTCTACCGCGCTCTACAGCTGTGTCCTTGGGCCAAGGTGAGTTTAATGTGACCTTCAATCAAGGTCAGTTCAGTGTGACCTTTTAAATCGCCACATCATGTATGCCCTTGGATCAAGGTCAGTTCAGTGTGACCTTTTAAATCGCCACATCATGTATGCCCTTGGATCAAGGTCATTTCAGAGACTTTGTAGATCACATCTGTTGAAATTGTATATCACATCCCGTTTTCACGTAAAGAATAGTTTCTGAAGAGAAGTCGTAATGTAATAGTAAAAATGTAAACGTAAGTTTATATGTAGTGCAATGTGCAGTCCTTAAGACTGCTCACAGCAACAATGTCATCCTTAAGACTGCTCACAGCAACAATGTCCAGTCCTTAAGACTGCTCACAGCAACAATGTCCAGTCCTTAAGACTGCTCACAGCAACAAAGTCCAGTTCTTAAGACTGCTCAGAGCAACAATGTTCAAAGCTTTTGTTAATTATTTTGTATAATCATATGTAGTTGTTGATTATGTATTTGTTGTATACAACATATCTTAGATATTGTAAACGTATTCTACCCAAAAAAGTTACTGGTACTTGAATAGAAACATTTGTACCTCCCTATACTTCAGTTTTCTCTTCAATTGGTGGTTACGTGGAATGCAGTGGTGCAGTGGCTAGAGCACTGGACTCTCGACCGAGAGAACCTGCGTTCAAATCCTGTGCTGCAGTGTCGAACCGTGGGCACGTTCGTTCACTCTGTGTTCCTCCAGTTCACTCAACTGTATGAATGAATACCTGGCTATAGACAGTGGTGGATATTTGTATCTGAATAGTCTTGTGCATTAATTGCAGTAAGCTGAATGCTTCCTAGAGAAGTTGAGAACTTGAGATGGTATTTGATTTAACAGGTCTGAGCAGTCGAGTGAACTGGATAATGCACTATATAAGAACTTGCCTTTACTATACTTGGCTGCAGGTTCTCTACACAGACCTGGCCCGGCTATGCCCAGACCGACTGACAGAAGCCATTAACCTGATCGAGGAGAAAGAGCTGAGACTGCGGACACCGCTGGAGGAACTGGACCTGCTCACGTCTCTAGCAACGGAGCAGTGCACCCTAACAACAGAGCAGCACAGCACAGCCCTACCAACAGAGCAGTGCAGTACCTCCCTAGCAACAGAGCAATGCAGTACATTCCTAGCAACAGAGCAGTGCAGCGACAAGGAGCAACAGAAGCTTCCTACATTGACAACGAATGATGACCTACTTGCACCCATAGCAACCGAGCACCATGGCGACATGCAGGAGCAAGGTGTTCCCCCGGTGATATCGAATGTTGACCTACTACCAAAAGCTAGTGCACTTAGCAACTGAGCACAGTGGTAATGAGCAGGAGCAAGATGTTCCTGTGGTGACGTAGAATGTTTATCTACATCCACCCTTAGCAACGATCACCATGGCGATAGGCACGAACAAGATATTCCTATGATGACATAAAATGTTGATGTACTTCTGCCCTTGGGCAGGAACAAGATATTGCTATGGTGAAATTGAATGTTAACCTACTTGCGCCTTTAACAACCGAGCAGCATTCGGATAAGGACAAAGAGAATCGTCCTACATTAACCACATATAGAACAACATTTCACATCATCCTACTTGGCTCAATCCTGTATCAGAATTGATTTATCTGGAGCAGGCGCCCACAGAGACAGACAGAAAAACAACAGTCCCAAGTGAATAAATAATTTTGTTGAGTAAATAAAAAATATAGGAGTCACATATTTTGCCCCAAAAGACAATCAAAAATTTACTGTCATCTGTAGGTCCTGAACACAATTTGGCAACTTAATTTCTTTTGTTCCAACCAAGTTTGTATATGTGACAATATTATGTTGACAGATGATACACTATTTTTATTGATGCAATCCCGTTTCTATTGATGCTTTGTGCAGAACAAGAATAAACAGCTATTACCATGACCAGTAGTTGTTGACAATGTGCCAGCAAGTGAAATACCGGTAGTTGCATTACTATATCATATTTGCATCTAGAGCATGCGACTTGGATAGTTAGTTGACAGATGGTCTAAAGCATGTGACATTATGATCTAGAGCATGCGAGAAAAAAACATCGCAGCATAGGGTGAATGAGAAACTGCTGTATAAACTGTATGTATGTTCTTTAAAGCAGCAACTGTATCAAACTATCAGGGGCATATTCATAGCTGTGTCATTGAAAGACTGACTGAAAGATGACAACATTGATTCTGTTTGTATATTGTACAGAACTAACTTATCCCGTGTTGGCTGTTCAAAAACACACATTCAAATCTTGCTAAATCTTGTTATAAAGTATATAAACGTACAGTTGTCATGTAATGTGACTTGCAATGTCTACAGCGGGTACATATAAAGAAGGTGAGGAATCATAGTCTGGTTGTAATTCTTGAGTGTTTCCCAGTGAAGTACAGATGGCATTCAGTATAAAGTGCTTTGATCAGTCCCAAGGACTGGATACTGCACTGTATAAGGACATAACTTTCACCAAAAACCTCCTACTACACTCCCATTCAGGCTAATCAAAAACATCTGTGGGTTTAACATATCTCCAGCTCCATACCCAAAACATTGGGTGCCAAGCCCCCCTCCCCAAATTCCAGTTGCAATAATAGAAAAATACAAACAATATTTATAAGCATTTTTTTTCCAAAATATAACTCATGTTTGTTATTACTGTAAAAATATTATTTACAATGTCGACATTACATGAGAGAAGGACAACAATGCCTGTATCGACAACAATTCCGGTATTGACAACAATTCCTGTATTGACAACATAGTCAAGTTTTAATTCACACAAATTAAAACACATCTGCTCTAACTGGAGAATATTTGAGAATACAATCAACAAATAGACGTTTTTCTGTGAGTTGTCACTACTGCCAGAGCCGTCTCCTGAATGTCATCTTACAAGACGTTAACGTTACAAAATTCTTGTTCCAAGTTGCCAATAAATTAAAATATACAGTGATTTATAACAAATTTACCATGGAAACTGGCAGCACCAGATAAATTATGTAGTATATTTATAAATGATAAACAACATGTATATGACATCCACACATCCCACACATCGACGCACGCAATCCTTATGGTAGCAGTGGCAGCAACAGCACTCTGAACTGTACATATCTGCACAATTTTAATAGACACCACGATAATCAGTCAATCTGGAACCACATGGAAATTTACCCTGCCAGTTGGATCATCCCAGAACGTTGATATTCAATATCAGACAAAATTACTTTTGTTTGGGGAAGGGTTCACAGGCAGTTTCGTCTGGTGTTGGACATTGATATCTTACGCTTCTGACCGTTACTGTTAATTTATTGATATCATGATATCAATGTTTACCAACTTTCATTTGAGGAGGCGGGGTGGGAACTGAGATCAGATGAAAGTAATTTTTTTTGATATCAGACATCAACGTTCTGAGATGATCCCTTAGCTGCCACGAAGCACTGTTTGTCATTATTGACAATACAGCTGTTGTTACGCATAATTCAACATTTAACACAACAACAAAATTCTATTCACTACACAAATCTATAAATACAACAGGAAACACATCAATACGCATGTATGACATTTAAATACTGGCAACTTTGCTGAAGTCTTCCTCCGTTGCCATGGTAATGTATGTACACAACGTGCATGTTGCCATGGTGATATGTGTTGCACAGAGGTAGGTGGTCCCTACTAGTAGTACTACAGTTGGACGGGCGACTGCGGTGATGAGATCACTGTGTTTGCAGCGTGGTACGGAGTATACTTCAACATCTCCAGGAAATTACCCTCTCCTTCCAGGAATGCTTTGTCCTAGAAACATACAGATAATGACATTGGATACTTCACAAGCTGTTTGTCCTTTGCTGATCTGCAGTATTCTGCAGTACTTAAACCGACCTTGTCTGTTTCAATTTTTTAAATATACTTTTCATAATACTTGAAGAAATATCTTGAAGGTATAGTACCTGCCTAAACAGAGTGTTAACAAACCTGGTGTCCACCGGGCGCAGATAGTAATCGCTGGTAAAATAGGATGTAGATTGTCCTAAAAACAACTACCTTTTCCGCAGCGATCCTCCACATTCGAATGGTTCGGTCAGTTGCTATGGCAGCAGATACATTATTCATTGAGTCGAGATGACTCTGGAATTCTGGTGGCAGTGACGCAAACAACTTCTGTGCAGCGGGTGTCATCTGACGCTGTGACACTGCGTCTGAAATAGTGACACAATGACATGACCCTAGAGATGAACTTGTACCATAAGTAGTGTTGGAAATTGGTTTGACTTTTATCATCAGTTTCACCAAACTGATCAATGACCAATTATATGGAGAGGAAAGAGCAGAGAAATTGGATCTGTGACAGTAGACAGAAAACAACACTCAAGGCCCTGTATGGAGGCCAGCCTAACCACAGCCAAAGAGGATAACTATAACATGGTATCTGATTACATGCCTCTGGATTCACACTATCCAACAAAGGTATGATAAGTACAACCCTACTCACCTGCGCTTGCTGGGAAGGCCGCCCCCACCCCCTGCTGCAGTGGTGCCCCCACTGCTAGCTGCGACGGCACCCCCTGCTGCAGTCGCGCCCCCTCTCTGACAGGCGTGCGACAGCTGACGCAGAGAATGCTGCTGCGGCACTGCTCCAAGTCCTGCTTGTCTTTCGCCAGCATCAACTTCTCCTGTGTAGAAGGCAGAAAAGTAATATGACTATTTGTGACCTGTCACAGCGAGTGGGTATTAAGTTGCAACATCGTGAAATAGAGAGTTGTAACTTTTTAGATTCCATAGATCATGCAGGGTGCACGACAGCTTTAGCTGACAGGTGGTCCGTCGGACTGACTGACTCAGAAACAACTAGTCCTGATATTGTTTTACCAGTCCTTAAAAATGGCCTTGTTTCATAAAGAAAACAAGCCGTTTTTCATTTCAATAAAATTTTCAACTAAATGTGTCATTAACAGAAACAAATACATGTGATTTCGTAGATCCAATTGCAATGCAAAGCCATCAGAAGAAATAACGAGTTTAATCAGAGACAGCAAACAGCAGTGGCAGACAAGGCGATGCCAGCAGAGATTTGAAAATTGAAGCCCGACGCTGATGGTAACGAAGGACCGACATTTTCAGACTAAAACTAGGTTACATCGTTTGGCCTATACTTTTCATTAGCATTTCCTTTCCCGAAGCCAACGACTGAACAATCAATAACATTGCTGGAATTTGTTATTGTGCTAAAATAATCACCCGAGGGGGAATAACGCAACTACGATGGGATAGCACGTAACGATGTCTGTAACCCACGCATGTATGTTTGTCCATGTCGCTCATCACTCATGGTCGCTAGGTGGCACTACATATCCTAACTGGATGTAAACAGCCACCATTTACATTCTCCGCGCTCAGCAAGTTTCCTATTCGATGGTCGTACAGAATATTTAGCTGCGTGTGAGAAAATGCTACCTTATTGTCTTATTTTGTTTTATTCCATCACAACACCCAACTAGCATGTACACAGCGTAAATTAATTCACTTAATCAGAGCTAGTCCGATGGGACTTCTCCCCTAAACATGGATTAATCCAGTCGCTGAAACTACTCGTCTGGGACGTTCGGACCAGCCTTATTTCGCAGCCTGTAAATGACGGAATCAATCATGAGCTATAAAATGATACCTGATTTATAGAAATAGTTTTTAAAGCAAATTTTTAAAAGCAATCTTTTTAAAAAATAGGTCATTTTGATTAATATTGTCTATTGTTTTCTAATAAGTGGGTTTGTAAATTCATGTGTTTCATTAGTTTTGGATAGTTTGTCAAGGAAAATAAACTGGACACTGAAATATAAGATTATATGGTAGCATTTCTGTGAAAAAATCACAAAATTATCTGGCAATTATTATTATTTTATGATTTGTTTTATTATGTAAAGGGCAGACAAGTACTATGAGTACGTATATATCAGACAAGTACTATGAGTACGTATATATCAGACAAGTACTATGAGTACGTATATATCAGACAAGTACTATGAGTACGTATATATCAGACATTTTCAGGTTTTATATGAAACATGTTATACAAATTTTTCTTCAGAGTACTGGAAAATCTATTCGTGAAACAAAACATTTCTTGGGAATGTCCATGTGAACGGACTGTCCATGTGAACGGACTGTCCATGTGAACGGACTGTCCATGTGAACGGACTGTCCATGTGAACGGACTGTCCATGTGAACGGACTGTCCATGTGAACGGACTGTCCATGTGAACGGACTGTCCTACATAACACATCTACAATTTGGTTCTGAAATGCTTTCTGTACTGTTAAGATTTCTCGTTTTAATATTTTAAAAGCTAATATGTGGGTCGGCATTTGAAAACCTGATCTGTTTTTTAATCAAGAATGGGCTTATGATCTTGTTGAAAAACACAAATAAATAAACAGACAAAAACCTTAGAAATTAGCAAAATAGATAATACTAAATATTGTCCATTAGAAGAAAAACTACTGAAAAATTAGTTGGATAAACACAGTGGATCCTCACTAATCAGGTCACCTCACTAATAAGGTAACCTCACTAATCAGGTCACCTCACTAACCAGGTCACCTCACAAATGATGTCACCTCACTAATAAGGTCACCATCGGGACTGGGCCAAAGTGACCTTAATGGCAAGGTAACCATCATTATTAGTGGGACTAATTTCCTATGCTCTACTGTTATTCCAATAATTTAGGACTGTCTTAGGGTGACCTTAATTGCAAGGTGGCTGTATTCCTGAGGTGACCGTAAAGCGGGGTTCCCCTGTACATCTCTATAAAATAAATAATAAATAAGGTTGTTAAAGACTGCCTAAAACTAGCATTCTGGACAATCGTCTACCGATAGTTTATTCCAGAGTCAGCCCAAAGATGGCGCTACTTGCCTGGATGATGAACTTCTCCTTGGCGCGCAGTGTCTCCATGTCCTGTTGCATCCTCTGCACCCGCATCACCAGCTCAGCCTCCTTCTTCTTTGCAGCACCCAACATCGCCTCCGCATGCTCCCGCAACTGGGCTGCCTCCTGGTGGGGTATACAGCATGTTGCGTTGATGCGTAAACAAAAGTAAAAATACTGGTAAGTTCTTATACACCTCTGTATCCAGTCCTCAGGACTGCTCAAAACACTTTACACTTTTTCTCCCTGGCAGACATGTTCAGTCGAACACCATCTTTACTTCTCTTGGAAGCATTCAGCCACGCTGCAATTAATGCATGAAGATTATTCGTACACAAATATCCATCACGGTCTATAGCCAGGTACACGTTCATACAGCTGAGTGAACTGGAGCAATGTAGAGTGAACAAATTTGCCCAAGGTTAGAAATGGCAGCACAGGATTCGAACCCGGGTTCTCTCGACTCTGAGCTCTAGTCACTGAACTTTGCACAAACCAAACAAATGATACATCATACCTGTATTTGAAGGCTGCGAATTGCACAAATATAAATTCAGAGTTAATTGTTATAAAAGTGAACTTTACTGATAGTAAATATACAAAGATATTAAAATCTAACAGAAACACGTTTTGAATATTTTTTTCCCAAAAAATATTTTGCCCATAGTGTGGTTTAAAAAACAACAAAATGATAGTTTGAGATTGAAAATGCAGTAGAACATACAACTCATTCTATAAATGTCGAGAGCAGACATGACTATAAAATTTGAACTTTTCTGCTATCTCTTGATTGGCTCAAACTGTAGAGTAATTTGATTTAGGCTAATAGTTCAAAAGCAACTACAGCTTACTGAAAACATGTCTAGGATCTTGAACAAAATTCAGCAGTTTATGCCTCAATACTACTGGCACCTTTATAAATGTTTATGTTGTGTGTGATGTTAACAATACATCTGTCTAATTCACCTATCCACCACGTGACCTGTTGCCGAGCAAAATCTCCTTCAAGCCATCAAACAATGAATGCTGAACACGTGGTGCATTTCTGTATGCCGTCATGTAATTTGTTGCAATTCTGGCCACAAATGTGTATATTTATGACAAAAACATACAACAAAGATTTTATAGTGTCAACTGTATGCGGGAATGTTTGAATTATGAGATGTCATGCAGTAGTACTAATGTAATTCACACATATAACCATTATCAACATTCGTGGCGAAGGTAAAGCTTGTGAAGGTCATGGAAAAAAATATGATTGTGACATAGGCAAACCGCTAACGAGAAGAGTCACATTGACACCTGGAGGCCGACTCACTTTGCTCACACTGTCCATCGCCTCCGACTCTTGTTGCATTCGTAGCGCCATCTGCTGGAATTTCGCTCTCTCCCGCTCGTTCTCATTCTGCTGCTGCTCCAGTAGCGCCCTCTCTGTGTTCAGTCGTTCTCGCTCCTTCAACAACTCGCGTTCCTCGACTGACAACTTCGCTTTCTCGTCGTTGATCACTTTAACGGTGCTTGAGAAATCTGCGTCCGCCTGGACAGGACATAATGGGATCAGCATGTATTATAAACTAGCTTACACCCACCCACGGTGCAACAAACCAAGGGAAGCAGTTATCATCATTACAATGTTCCAACAGTGTCGCTCTCTGGAGAGGGTTCGTCACGCAAATATATGATAGCAGAAAGGCCCCCTAGAAAAGGACAGCATTAGAAAAATATGGTTTAGGTCATCTCGATTTTTTTGCAAGCATTCAGCCACACTGCTATTACTGCGTGAGGACTAAGCATACACAAATGTCCACCACTGTCTATAGCCAGGTACTCATTCGTACAGTTGTCTGAACTGGAGCAACGCAGAGTGAACTAAGTTCCCCAGAGTTCGACACAGCAACAAGAGTATTCAAACCAGGAATCTCTCGAATGAGAGTCTGACACTCTAGCTCTGTGCCACAGCACTCCAATGATGGCTGACAATCACTTAGGACGAGAAATGAGGCAGAAACAAAATAGAAGGCTGATGAAGACACATACCTTGAGGTGTTTCAGAGACTCCCTGTGCTCCTTGTCTTGGTTCAGTTTCTGATCTAGGAGGAATTTTGCCTTCTCTTCAGCGAGAGCTTGTCTTTCTTTGTAGAGTTCTCCCATGATCCTTTGCTGCTCTTCAATCAGACGATCCTGTACATACATACATCTTGTGTCAGAGAATTACTATGAAATCTAATTCAATACATCCAGTTCTGTTGTACACAAATGCAACCTGACAAACACATCATCTTATCAAATAACATTGTACAAATTCTGTTTGTAAAATATACAAGAAAACTATTCATCCATGTCACAGCAAACTATCTACACTGTTCAAACATATTAAGTGTTGCTGATCAGAAATATAGTAAAACATCTACAGACTGAAGATAATTTAAATGTTGTTACCTTCGCCTTTTCAATTTCGGTTCGGTCCCGTAGGTGGCGCTCCTGCATGACTTCCTTCTCCTGAGTCACTGTGTGTTGCAGCGATCGCAACTTTGCCTCCTCCTGACGCACTTTCCACCGTTCCTACAGACCACCACACCATAATTCAGCACCATTATTTCAAGAATGAACATCTACAAGTGTAAGAGCTACCGTTATGCTCATAGATGGGCAGTGAGATTAAAATGGGGCACTAATCAGTAACCAGCTAATTGATGGAACTGAATATTATTTGTTTAAATACATTCTCATATAACACAGCATCCTGTTCTTACGGCTACTCAAAACGCTTTAAACTTTACGCTTTATACTCAATCAAACACCATGTCGACTTCTCTGTGAGGCCACATCGCAATTACTGCATAAAACTATTTGTAAACAAACATTCACCACTGTCTGTTGCCAGGTACTGAGGAACAAGTGCTGAAACAACTGGAGCTACATAGAGTGAATGAACTTGCTCAAGATTTGCAACAATAGCATGAGGAATCAAACCTGCAATCTCTCGGTCAAGAGTACGATGTTCTAATCACTAGACTACCACGCTCCATAATCCAGAATATCTTGTGTAACAATGTGACAACTAAATAAGACTCACTGACCTCCTCTAGTTCGCGGGTCTGGTCCGTCAGTTGTTTCTCGAGAGTCGCCACAAGACCCTCGAGTCTGCCATGCTCCATCTCGTTGGCATGTTGTTGTCTCTCCAGACGGTCCTGGAATGCTGTAACAACATCAGTCAGTCAGCAACAACAACACTCAGTCAGGGACAACAACAGCAACAACACGATTCAGTCAGCAACAACATCAGTCGGTCAGCAGCAACATCACTCAGTCAAGGACAACAACAGCAACACCATCACTCAGTCAGCAACAACCACAGCAACAACATCACTCAGTCAGCAACAAATCACTCAGAGAGCAAAAACATCACTCAGACAGCAACAACCATAGCAACAACATCACTCAGTCAGCGACAACATCACTCAGTCAGCATCAATAGCAACAACATCATTCAGTCAGCAACAACCATAGCAACAACACCATTCAGACAGCAACAACCACAGCAACAGTAATAGCACATCAATCAATCGGCAACAATCACAGCAACAACATCACTCATTCAACAACAACATCATTCAGTCACCAACAGCTAAAGCAACAACATCACTCAGTCAGGAACAACAACAGTCAGTAACAGCATCACTCATTCAGCAACAACTACAGCAATATCACTGTCAGTAACAACATCACTCAGTTAGCAACAACAACAGTAACATCACTCAGTCAGCAACAACCACACCAACAACATTGCTCAGTCAGCAACAACTGCACCAATGTTACTCAATCAGGGACAACAACATGCACATTTAGTCAGTCAGGTGGACAACAACACTTATTCAGTCAGGTGAACGACTATATTCATTCAGCTGGATGAACAACCTGTCGTTTAGTTGCATGAACAACCAGTCATTCAGCCAGGTCAACAACACGTGCACTCATTCAGTCAGGGCAGCTTTTAACTTAAAATTCTTAGTCTTAACAATACATGGAGGAAACAAACTGAGTGACCTGTTCTTGGCGTATCTAAACATGAGAGTACCAACTCTTCATGGCTTACTTTTTAGAGCGTCATCGCGTGTCTTGGCAGCGTTCTCGCGTCGGTCGAGAGTTAATTCGTGCTTGCTTTCCACCTTTTGTTGGAGACTGTTGAGGTCCTGCATATTCACTTCCATCTTCTCCATGACGGCCTGCAGAGACCTGATGGGAAGGAGAGTGCAGAAGCACAACCAGTATATGGCTGTCTAATAACATGTTATAGGTTACACATAGATACAATCACATGCAACGTGCCACAGCAAAGTGGGTGTCGCAAAATTGTTAAATTGAGTGTTGTAGCTTTCCATAGATTCCACAGATCACGAGCTTTAAAATGATACATCACTTGTTGAAACATCTTCAATAGTGTTTGATTTATTGCTAAATTTGAAACAAACTTTACAAAACAAGTTTTGTTGATAATCGAGATCATTTAGATTCTTACTGTCTGTTGCCTCCGTGCAGGTGTTTTATTTGTCTTGAATCCTTTGTCGAGAACAATAATCTTGACATTGAAGATTCTGTCAAATGACAACATTTATGAACTATGATGTAGACAGCTATTTATGGCTCGTGTCCAGAATAGATCCGTCACAGTGACACAAGTGACACAAGTATTAACTTGTGTCTATGTGGCGGGTCAAATATTGGACTCTTGATAAGCCCAAACCTTCCTTGTTGACTTGCCTCCAGTGCATTTGAACTGATGGGCAATCTTGTTCAATCATGTTAAATCACCTACGTGCACACACAGTGGCATCTTGCCTTGAAGGCATCCTCTCACCTGGTGTGTGTTTGAGTGCTCGCAATGGCATCCACTTCAGTATCTTTCATTTTCTTCAGTCTTTCCATTGAATATTCGTGTTCCCTGCGCATCTCCATAACTGCATCCCTGCGAGACAGGGAGAAACAGGGTGTGGCTACGTTTGATGACAAACAGGTGTTACTTTTCTCACAAACACCAGTCCTGTCCTACAGGTGTCACATTATTATTACTACTAAGAAAAATACCTACTCTCTGGACGGAATAACAACCTTATTTTAAGTGGCTCTAAATTATCATAGCTTAAAACTAAGTAAAGTCCTTAGTTCAATATTATGTGTCAGCCGATACGTGTTGCCAGACCAAGGGTACAGTTTTATTATGTACATTTGATGAAGCCTCTGTAGCTTTGAATATTGCTCACACATATTTATATGCTAGCAACATTTTAGTAAGAATTTTTGTTCTTCTTAATTATTGTTATTATTTCATACTAAAAATAAAAGATATAATTTTATCTATGATATATGATGTTTAACTATATAATATAGCGCTATATAAAATAAATATTATTATTATTATCCAGTCTCAGTTTTGAGACTTCCCCTTAGCCGGCTGTGTCATACGTTGAGTCCCACATGGTGGCACTACCTGTGCAGTTCCTTAATGCGCTCTATTTCCCGGGTCTTGTCCTGTTCCCACTCCTCCTGTTTGCGGAAGTGGGAGGCAAGGAGTTCTGCCTTCTCTGTCTCCATTAGTTTCATCCGCTGCGTTCCCTGGCGAGATATCGACTCTACTTCTTCTTTCAGTCTGCACAACAAATATGACTTGTCACAATAACACACCAACAAATATGACTTGTCACTATAACACACCAACAAATATGACTTGTCACTATAACACACCAACAAATATGACTTGTCACAATAACACACCAACAAATATGACTTGTCACAATAACACACCAACAAATATGACTTGTCACAATAACACACCAACAAATATGACTTGTCACTATAACACACCAACAAATATGACTTGTCACTATAACACACCAACAAATATGACTTGTCACAATAACACACCAACAAATATGACTTGTCACAATAACACACCAACAAATATGACTTGTCACAATAACACACCAACAAATAAAACATATTAATACTATTTTTAGATTAGTGGTTTATGTCTACAATAACATTACAATATTAAAATATATTGTTTTACATAAAAAGGTAAGTTCTTATATAATGCAGTATCCAGTCCTCAGGACTGCTCAAAGCGCTCTACACTTGACTCCCTGGCAGACCTGTTCAATCGAACACCATCTCGACTTCTCTGGGAAGAATTCAGCCATGCCGCAATTAGTGCACGAAGACTATTCGTACATCAATATCCACCACTGTCTATAGCCAGGTACTCATAGAGCTGAGTGAACTGAAGTAATGTAGAGTAAACGAACATGTCCAAGGTTCAACACCGCCACACAGGATTCGAACCCGGGTTCTCTCAGGCGAGAGTCCGAAGCTCTCACCACTGCGCTACTGCACTCCACAAACATAGCAAAAACAAGATAATTTTATAGTAATATTATATCCAATTATAAAATAACTAACTATTATATCTTACTTAATATTTAAAATGTTCACTACTTGTTACAGATACCTACCTAACTTTTCACCACAGCCAACCATTGTCTCCCTCCCTCGAGTAACCCTATTCCTCTTAGCCATCCATTTCACCCCTCCTCCCAATTACCCATTTCACCCCTCCTCCCAATCACCCATTTCACCCCTCCTCCCAATTACCCATTTCACCCCTCCTCCCAATCACCCATTTCACCCCTCCTCCCAATCACCCATTTCACCCCTCCTCCCAATCACCCATTTCACCCCTCCTCCCAGTCACCCATTTCACCCCTCCTCCCAATCACCCATTTCACCCCTCCTCCCAATCACCCATTTCCTCTCTTCCTCAGTCACCCACCTCTCCTCCCGTCTAGCGAATGTTTCCTCCATCAAAGAAATTCTCTTTCTGCAATGACAACATCACGTTCAATGTAGATCTAAAGTAGACCTGAAATCAAACTAATACCACCACCACCATCGCTGCTGCTGCAGAAAGTCTAACTGCAGCTATAGTTTTAATGGTACATTTAAAAAACTTTCCTTTGTTGATTTAACCCATCACAAATAAAGTTTGTTAATCTTCAAAATAAACTTAAAATGATGTTTCTTAATGGACAATGCTGTAAAAGAGTAAGCCGCACAATGTTTTCTTGCAATTAATATAGGGCACATGTACATAGTTCTTCTTCAGGGGCCGGTTTCATGAAGCATACTTAAAGTTACGCAATTACTTAGCGTCACGTGTTTGCGTAAACTCCAATGTTCGCTTATATTAAAAAATCACGTCATTTACTAAGACAATCATCTTAGCATTAAGAACGTTCTTAGCCGCTTCATGAAACCAGACCCAGATGTGCAGACTGAAACTAAATCTTATTATACATTATACAAGCATCTGAACCCCCGGACCTTTGGGCAGACTGAAAACGGTTAGTTTTTGAGTAACAGTTCAACGAACATGCACCATTTTGCAGTGTAGATTTTATAACAACAGTTAAAACAAAGGACATGTATTTATATACCACAGTATCCAGTCCTTGGGACCATTCAAAAAGCCACATATGTCGTACGACTTACTTGTAAGATTCACCAATCATGTCCACCTCCACCTTGTGTTGCTCCGTCAGTGTTGCCAGCATCATCTCAAGGTGACTTTTCTCCATCTCCATCTTCCGAATCTGCCAGACATAACAAGATTTAACAAGACCGCCACCCAAAGTGATAATCTCCAGACAGCAAGTGAACAAAGAAACCATCAACATTTTGTTCATCTCTGTCTAGACCATCCTTACTCCAATTTTATTTTTGAACATATTCATGCTGCAAGCATTGATACAATCAGTAGACAATGTGTTTCATTAATTTATTGTGCTCTGTGAGTGAGAACGTCCTCATATCCAGCCTCCACCGTCCTCCTACTAGTGCTGCTTATTTGTAGTCCTACTGCTAACTTCAGGATTAAAGAAAATAGTTATATTATCTGTAATATCTTCTTAGCCATGTTATATTAAAAACACCATTTGGCCTCCTCTTAATCTCCTGACATGAGAAGACATCTGATACATATTCAGTGAAGAGCGATCACTTCTAGTTTTATTGCTTGCGTGGAATCAGAGCTTACACGGGACAGACTGGATAACTAATCAATCATAATTAAATCAGAATGTGTGAGAACTAAGCAAGTACAAGATGACAACCTGCAAGAAGACATTCGGTGATGCGTCGTCTGTCGTCACCATTCCAAGGCTCTGGCAACAAGAAACACAAGTAATAAACATAGAAATACTGACGTGATACATATAAATACTGATCTGATACTTATAAATACTGATTTAATAGATGTAAATACTGATTTGATAGAGATAAACATAAAAGGTAATGGTGAATTCTTATATAGTGTAGTATCCAGTCCTTAGAACTGCTCAAAACACTTTACACTTTACTCACTGGCAGACCTGTTCACTGAAACTTTACCTCAACTTCTCTTAGAAGCATTCAGCCACATAGTAATTACTGCACACAGTCAATTCGTTCACAAATATCTACCACTATAGCCAGGTACTCATTCATACAGCTGAATGAACTGAAGCAATGTGCAGTTAAATACATTTTGAAATGGCAGCGGACATTTGAACCCAGATTCCCTCAATTATTTGAACCCAGATCCCTCTACTGAGTCTAATGTTCTATCGACAATGCTACGGTGCCCCACCACGAGAGTTGAGACCTGTCACTCACCAACTGTTGAGGGGGTGGTAGGACCATCTGGTGCTGCAGCTGACTGGGAGTCTGATACACCTGTGACGCCGCATACTTGGCGTGCTTGTCATTGTAGGCGGTCAACTGTTGCTGGACACAAACAGACATTGCAGTCAGTCAGGCGACCTATGGCCTCTCTCATAAAATTCATTATAATAATATTAATTACATTATTCTTAATATTATTTTATTATTATTATAACATTCGTAGCTTCCTGTCTGTGATTATTTGCAATTGATCTATCCATCATATGACATGTTGTCTAGCAACAACATCCGTCAACAAAATGGATGTCGCACATGTGCACCTGTCAGATTCCGCTGTATATTCTGTTGAAATTCTAGCTACAAGTGTTTGTTATTTGTGACAAAAACATAGAGCACAGCTGCTTCAGTGAGACTTGTGACATCACAAACAGACATGGCTGCCAAGACTTCACCCCCTAAACTGCTTGGTTCTCATACCCACAACAGCGTCAATTTGCTTTATATCGGTTCCACTCAACAGGTGATGCCACTGTAGTAATTTATTTTCCTGCAACACAGAGATGACCAAACCACCACCGACACCACATTGCTGTTTCTTGAGACTTTGCGAACTGACGTGACCCTGTCTTACAAGGGCCCTACAGTGATATCCCTGTCTCTACACCCACCTCCTGCAAGGCCTGCTGCTCCAGCTCTACCCTCATTCCACCCATCTGTGGGGCACCGAACACAGACTGTGACACCCCCGGATACTGCATGACAGGTTGTGACACCCCCGGAGACTGAGTAACAGGCTGTACAACCCCTGGGTATTGGGTTACAGGCTGTTGCTGGGTGATAGGCTGTGACATCCCAGGTTGCTGAGTGACTTGGTGTGACACCCCTCGGTGTTGGGTTCCTGGGTGTGACACCCCCGCATGTTGGATCACAGGCTCTGCTTTCAGACTATCGCTGATGGGATCTCCAAACAGCTCTGTTGACTTGCGGAATCCTGGAGCACATTGTGAGTTGCTTGTCACCATGATCATTGACCACCACAATCATCATCTTCATCATTCACCACCACTGTAATCATCACCAGCATCATCATTATCTTCATCACCATCACCAACAGCACCACCATCATCATCATCGTAAAAATTACCAACATCATTATCATCATCATTATCATCACAAAGATCATCATCATGTGCCAAGCAAGTTGCAGGGATAGACAATTATGACCACTCATTTCACATGTCTACATTAAAATAGCCAGAGTTTGGGTTTCTGTATGTCTGTACGTACGTATATATGTACATGTGTATGTCTGTATGTATATACGTGTGTATGTCTGTATGTACATATATATGTACATCTGTATGTCTGTATATGTATATATACGTGTGTATGTCTATATGTACGTCTGTATGTACGTATATATGTACGTGTGTATGTATGTACGTATATATGTACATGTGTATGTCTGAATATATATATATATGTACGTGTGTATGTTTGTATGTACGTCTGTATGTACGTATATATGTACGTGTGTATGTCTGTATATATATACGTTTGTATGTCTGCATGTACGTATATATGTACGTCTGTATGTATGTATGTATATATGTACATGTGTATGTCTGTATATATGTACATGTGTATGTCTGTATATATGTACATGTGTATGTCTGTATATATGTAAATGTGTATGTCTGTATGTACGTATATGTGTACGTGTGTATGTCTGTATGCACGTATATATGTATGTGTGTATGTCTGTATGTACATATATGTACATGTGTATGTCTGTATGTACGTATATATGTACGTCTGTATATATGTATATGTGTATGTCTGTATATATGTATAAGTGTATGTCTGTATATATGTACATGTGTATGTCTGTATGTACGTATATATGTATGTGTGTATGTCTGTATGTACATATATGTACATGTGTATGTCTGTATGTACGTATATATGTACGTGTGTATGTCTGTATGTATGTATATATGTTTGTGTGTATGTCTGTATGTCCGTATATATGTAGGTGTGTATGTCTGTATGTACGTATATATGTATGTGTGTATGTATGTATATATGTTCGTGTGTATGTCTGTATATATGTACGTGTGTATGTCTGTATGTCCGTATATATGTACGTGTGTATGCCTGTGTGTAAGTATATATGTACGTGTGTATGTCTGTGTGCACGTATATATGTACGTGTGTATGTCTGTATATATGTACATGTGTATGTCTGTATGTACGTATATATATGTACGTGTGTATGTCAGTATATATATACGTGTGTATGTCTGTATGCACGTATATATGTATGTGTGTATGTCTGTATGTACATGTGTATGTCTGTATGTACGTATATATGTACGTCTGTATGTATGTATATATGTACATGTGTATGTCGGTATATATGTACGTGTGTATGTCTGTATATATGTACATGTGTATGTCTGTATGTACGTATATGTGTACGTGTGTATGTCTGTATGCATGTATATATGTATGTGTGTATGTCTTTATGTACATATATGTACATGTGTATGTCTGTATGTACGTATATATGTATGTGTGTATGTCTGTGTGTATGTATATATGTATGTGTGTATGTATGTACGTACATATATATGTACGTGTGTATGTCTGTATGTATGTATATATGTTTGTGTGTATGTCTGTATGTCCGTATATATGTACGTGTGTATGTCTGTATGTACCTATATATGTATGTGTGTATGTATGTATATATGTTCATGTGTATGTCTGTATATATGTACGTGTGTATGTCTGTATATATGTACGTGTGTATGCCTGTGTGTACGTATATATGTACGTGTGTATGTCTGTATGTACGTATATATGTACGTGCGTATGTCTGTATGTACGTATATATGTATGTGTGTATGTCTGTAGATATGTATGTGTGTATGTCTGTATGTATGTACGTGTGTATGTCTATATGTATGTATCTATGTACGTGTGTATGTCTGTATGTATGTACGTGTGTATGTCTATACGTATGAATATATGTACGTGTGTATGTCTGTATGTACGTATATATGTATATATGTATGTGTGTATGTACGTAGATATGTATGTGTGTATGTGTGTATGTATGTACGTGTGTATGTCTATATGTATGTATCTATGTACGTGTGTATGTCTGTATGTACGTATATATGTATGTGTGTATGTGTGTATGTACGTATATATGTACGTGTGTATGTCTGTATGTATGTACGTGTGTATGTCTATACGTATGTATATATGTACGTGTGTATGTCTGTATGTACGTATATATGTATGTGTGTATGTACGTATATATGTACGTGTGTATGTCTGTATGTACGTGTGTATGTATCTATGTACGTGTGTATGTCTGTATGTATGTATATATGTACGTGTGTATGTCTGTGTGTACGTATATATGTACGTGTGTATGTCTGTATGTACATATATATGTACGTGTATATGTCTGTGTGTATATGTCTGTGTGTGTTCACGTATCTCAATATCAATTTAGCATGTAAGGGACAAATATTTCGTTGGCATGTTTGTGGGCCCTTTGGGAAGATTTGTAAACTTTTAGGTTTTAGAATTTCATGTAAATATACAATAATTAACAGTTTACGAGAACATATGCAGCATCCTCACCAGACACAAAGCAATACATTTTGAAACGTCCTTGAATGAACTGTAAAACCTGCCCTGCACAATGTGTCACCTGCCACAGAAATTGGGTATTACGTCGCAAAATTGTTAAATGGAATTCTGTACCTTTTGGATTCCACAGATGATGAGCTTTAAAAATATACCACATTTGTTTAAATATTTTCAGTAGTTTTTTATTTATTGCTAAAATTTAAGCAAACTTAAAAAAAGTGATGTCTTGTGAAACATGGTCATCTTGATTCATATTATCTATGTGTTTAATATGTGAGATCTTTGATGCATGTATTTTATTAGTTTTCGATTACTTGGCAAGGAAGATGAACTGGATATTGAAGTGATATATGGTATGCATTTCTGCCAAAATCACAAAATTTATAGAACCTGACCCAGATAGCTATTTTTGGCTCGTGTGTAGAATAGGCCTGGGCCACTTAATACCCGGTTGGCTGTGGTGGACCATTTGGTCAGATTACCTCTACAGGCAATGCAAACATGGTATTTGGCTTCATGAAACTGAGAACACTGTCATCACATATCACCATAATAGTCAGTAATTAATGATGTCAGCTAGGGCAAAAAACTGGATAAACAGGTCACATGATTCACCTTCAGCAGGGGGAGTTCGTTCCATCCTTCTACCCCTTCGTTTGTCCCGATCCGCACCCCATTTGAAAGGTGACCTAGAAATAAACCAAAACATTCCAAATGCACTTACAGTATATAATTTCTTAAATCATAAAAAGGTGTTATAAAACTGTATTCTCTTTATTCTCAAAATTCAATACATTATGTAAATATATAATGTATATTGGTATAAACCTACAATATTTACAAACCCCATAAAATAATTATGTTGTGTCACGCTTATTATGTTGTTGTACATGCCATGTGAGAACGAATGACATCCTTCATCTGTAAATATTCCACAAAAACCAGCCCTGGCCAAATCCTGGATTTATTATAAACACACATTAGTAAAAATACAGGTTATCATGACACATTTTTATCTACTTTACTGATTCTAAATCAACAATACATGCAAGCTCACCAAGAGAACACGGTTCACTTCCCTGGCCAGGTAAGTGAAGATAACCGAAGGTATAGAAGATAAGAAGAACATGAGTGAGCGTACGGTGACTTACTCATCGTCTGACGTAAACTTGGGCGGCGGAATGAAGAGGTCGGTGTCAGGTTCCCTGGCCGCCAAGACACGGGAGGGAGATTGGGGGGCACTGGAGAAATAGGTCAACATGATGCTTATCGATATATACATACTGTTGTACATTAAATATATATATTCTTAGATAAAGGTAAGTTATTTTGTAGTGTGGTATCTAATCCTTACAACTACTCAAAGCACTTTACATTTCACTCCTTCGCTGACCTGTTCCATCAAACATGCGTCATGAAGACTTCTCTGGGAAGCATACAGTCACACTGCAATTATTGCATGAAGTTTATTCATTTGCAAATCTCCACCGCTGCCTATAGCCAGGTGCTCATTCACATAGCTGCGTGAACAGGAACAATGTGAAGTGAAGGAACTTGCCCAAGGTTCAAAAGAGCTACAAGAGAATTTGAACCGGGAATCTCTCGACTGAGAGTCCAACACCAAACACACTGACCCACACTGCTGTTCTCCTTTAGCTGCACTCGCTCTGCTTAACATTTCATTCTGTGTTTGTGTGAAACATGTTTTAGTTTATCATTTGGAATTATGAACATCATGTAAAAGAACAACACTTAGTTTTATAATTACATCATTATGCTCTGTATAAATCAATTTGTTGTAAACTTAGGTGTGACTGAATTGACCCACCTGAAGAATTCACGTTTTGAGATGGACGACATCAAAGTTAGGGATTTCTGATTAAAATCATGTACAATTCAATCCGAAACACACAACAAAAACACTTCAAGGAAATAATTCTAAACGAACAAAAATCAAAAATCTATAAATTCACCCCTGTGAAAGCATTTTTGTTTTTCTTTATTTTTGTAATTGTATGGTACATGCAGAATCATTGCGGCCTGTCACACAATAAAGTACTAGCTGATGTCAATTTTTATTAATGTGTAATCCTTCTCATGTTTATGCCAATTACACCTCGATGTCCACCAAAAATAGCGCTTCTCAGTACTTCATGATAATACCGAAATAATCAGGGTCAGTGGACTAGTCGGCACTCACCGGGACAACAAATCCGGGTCCTCAAGCATTTCACTTGAATCGTTGATTCCCAGCCAATTAGAAACCTTGCTGTCCTTCACCTCTGACCAGTTGTCGTCCTTCGTTTTCAGCGGAGATGACACTTTACGAGCCGCCCGTCGTGATTTGATAATTCCTGACAGGTCATCGTCATCGTTTTCATTCACTGCGACCTTGACATCTTCCGTGTCTGCATGCACAGTTGGTGTGACAGATTTTGTTTTCTCGGCTGCGGAGGTTTTTGATTGGTTGTCTGTCTGGTCAGGTTCGGTGGGGGCATGGTCAGGTGACCCCAGGCGCGACAGGCCCAACCAATCAACTGGCTGCGATTTTGCCGTCTGCGCTTTGCCTTCAAGATGAAAATTATGGTAATAAAGACTTGTTACTATATAAAAATATTAACACCTCATTGAATGAAATATAAAGTGACTACGAAATGCTTTTTGTTATTTTGGTCATATTCCAATTAAATAATCTAAAGCTAAAGTGTTCATTCGTGGCAAATTACATATGTAAATAGCTACATTTCAAAACAGTTTGCAGTTACCGTCATGAAACTAGTTTTTTTAGGGAGACAGAAATGAGACATAACGTCAGTGGAGGATGTGTGTAATTACATGCAATTGTTCACAACATTATGTATGTGTCTGCTTTTATTTTGTAATCATGTCATGTCATTTTCATCAAACATCTGTGAAGCTGGGATATATGCCCTTGCTGATGTAACAAAATTGGCATAACACATTTTAAAAAAAAACTGTGAAATTGCTGTGACCTATCAATTAAGTGACAAACATATTGGCTGCATGTGTAATGTCATGGACTATAATACAGTGAAGGTACTTAATTTTATTAAAAGTACCTTTTATCAAACATAATTACAATGTGCAGCAATCATGTCACAGGAACATGTTTGTGAACATCAGGTGTACATCAGTAAAGCCACGGATACACTGATGTTTTTTGCCGGACCCAAACCAACCAGTCGGTGTTGTTTTAGCCGAGTCAGTGTCAGTTGGCTAGTGTATCTGCACATCCAATTGAAATCGGGACTAGTTGGTTTCAGTCGAAAGTTTTCAATTTTTAGCCTTCTTCACCATTGGTTGGTTGGTTGGTTTACGTGACTGGGACGTCACGCTGACTTCGAAGTCAGCGTGCAATTAATTTGCCTCTAGGATCAGCGTGCAATTAATTTGCCTCTAGGATCAGCGTGCAATTAATTTGCCTCTAGGATCAGCATGCAATTAATTTGCCTCTAGGATCAGCGTGCAATTAATTTGTCTCTAGGATCAGGTCAGTTGCCCCCAACTGAGTCTGACTCACTATATGTCAGTCTGTGCAGTGTATACACTGCCCCCAACTGAGTCTGACTCACTCTATGTCAGTCTGTGCAGTGTATACACTGCAGTCGGAGTGAGTCAGGCATATGAACCGGACAGTCTGGCTGGGTGAAAAGTGCTAGTGTATCGTGGCCTTAAGGCTAGCTGTTGTATAACAACCACTGGACACAAAGTCAACCAAGCATCTCTCCACTGACCACTGTCTCGTGAAGGCTTTGTCTTCTGTGGATGACCACCTTCGGACTGAGGTCTCTGACCGTCCACATCATCTGACTTGGCCGGAGTGTGGTCATCTGACGCCATGTCCAGCCAGTCGCGTTCATCTTCAAGCAGCATATCATCGAGACGCGACGACGGTGATGACCTACGCCTGCCACCAGGAGGCGCTGATGTGCTGGTGCGGGGTTGGTCATCGGTGCCATCTTTGTCATTCTCAAATCTACGTGTCACAACATCGGGGATTAAGCCGGGAAACTGAGAGACATACACTGACCCTTCACATTGTGTCAATTACCTGTATACAATTTATATTTTTTTATTTTGGGGAATACATTTCATTCGTTTGTTCATCACATAAATGTAAAATATAATAACAAAAGTTATAATATTAATAATAGTAGACTCTTCTATAGGCCATATATAAGCTGGCTTACTTCCACTGAGAAAATGTGACTTTGGATACTTTTTATGAACATGTATTTTATTAATTTACTATTTCAGATATTTTTAATTAATTATAACATAATATTACAACTCCATTATTTTTAGAAACAATACCATATATTATATTATATATTAAAAATTAATCTATTACCAGGTACATTTACTGAATATGTACTTTTTCTTACACCTTTCTTTTGCTAACATGTGTACATGCCTATGAATAGACGGGTCACAATAATATGTCATTATATAAAAGTTTGTAAAATATAAAGAATTTGGACATCTGCATAACATACTCCAAGCCTCCATCTTGTTGTCAGTAAACATTAACAATGACCTAGACCCACTTACCTGACAGACCGCATGGAGGACGGCCTTGACCCTCCAGTGGTGGCAGCTGCCGATGGAGCATAACTACCAAACAGGAAGTCATCTTCGTCTTTTACTGCGGCCTTATGGGGTTTCACTGGAACACAAAGGAATGCTTGCAGAACAAGTGTTGAACCGAAGGGATGAACCTCAAGGGATGAACTTAAGGGATAACATCAGGGGATGAACTCAAAGGATGACCTCAAGGGATGATATCAAGGGATAACCTCAAGGGTGATATCAAGGGATTAACTCAAGGGTGATATCAAGGGATTAACTCAATGGATTAAATCAAGGGATGAACTCAAGGGACAAACTCACGGGAATACCTCAAGGAACGAACTCAAGGGATCATCTCAAGGGATGAATTCAAGGGATGATATCAAGGGATTATCTCAAGGAATTATATCAATGGATCATCTTATGGGATGGTCACAGGAAATTATCTCAAGGGTATGATCATGATGGATGATCTCGATGGATGATCGTAATGGACAATCTCAAAGGATGATCTCGATGGATGATTTTGATGGATAATTTCATGGGATGGTCACAAGGAACTATTTCATGGGATGATCTCAAGGGATAATCTTAAGAGATATATTCCACTAGTTATTGCTAGAATGGAATCATTCAAAATTGTTTAACTGAAAACAAGACACATACCTGCAGACTTGGTATACTTCTTGTCGAGTTTAAACTGTCTTTCTGTCGAGGCCCCACCGCTAGGCTTCTGAAGGAGTTTGCCGACAGTGTCTCTGCCCAATAAGTCATCCATGATTCCACCGTCTTTCTTTGTTGCCTTCAGCGTGGAGGGTTTGTTGGGGGCAGCTCGGCCTGGACTGTCCAGCAGTCCACCCAGATCATCGTCGTCAGCAAACATGTCATCATCACGCTTTTTTGTCGCTGCTAACATCTTTGCCCCTTCAACGAGTAAAGTGCACAGGCTTGTCAAACCATCTACTCAAAACCGCACATCAATATATGAATTAGGATTCATACATTTGAGCAACGATAAAATTCCTTGCCATTTCCGTGCTTTTTCTAGGCTTCCTTTAAAAAAATCCATGCCAACACTGACTAACATTTGAGCAAGTCAGTTAAACAAAACATACATTTTAAGCTTAATGAGATCCACTCGCCTCTTTCTGCATTCAATCACCTCCTTCGGTCATTGCACCACTGATCGTGGCGATGGAATTAATCAGCAGGGAGACCAACACAAAGGATATGTTTTAAGCTTACCGCGATTAGCCTCTTTTGCTGCTTTTCCGCTTCTAGTAGGCGGTCTGTCTACTTCCAATCTTCTACTTCCGCTGCTCGCTACAAACATATAACACAGTCAACAAGTCGTTCAACCAGGGAACAGTCTCCTAGAATTATTTATAGAAATACTGATAGAAACACTATTTCTCAATTAACCCTTTAGTCCCGAGCGCCCAAAAAGCGCCTAAACGCCTGCTTCCCCAAACGCCCAAAAGCACCTTTTAGCTTTGACGATGTGTGGAGGTGGCGTCATCTTCTGGATACTTATGTAACTTGTATCACTAGATTCTCCTGTGTATCTGTTAGGGATATTTGTTGTAAGGTTTTGTATTGGAAATTTTTTAATGTGCGCTGTTTGAAAATATATAAGTATGCAATATACATAAGTATACAAATATATAAGTATGCAATATACATAAGTATACAAATATATAAGTATGCAATATACATAAGTATACAAATATATAAGTATGCAAGGTAAGAAGCTAGATGAATGGGGATACCAACTCAACCATGTATGGGACAGCCTGCTCGCCACTCCATCTGACAAACAAAGAAAATACTAAATTCCCACAATTAAGTTCCTGATGGAGACTGTTGGCGTACATTATATTTTTATTAAGGTGGCTGCATCGGCTATTATATGCTTCTTTTTAATTAATCATTTCTAATATAAGTTTTGAAGATAAGCTAATAATTTTGTCTCAGAGTTTGCCTCATATACTAAACAATACTCCAAACCAAAAATAATTGATTTTTTATGTTGTTTAGTGATATTTAAATGTGTTTAAAAACAATTTAAAAATATGTCAAAAAATCACCTTCAAATGGCATGTTATTTCATTTTGAGAAACTCCCCAAAATAATTTTTTTTATAGTTGTAAGTACAAACATGTTATTTACATTCATACAGGTTTTTTTGTAAACAAATGCATATTTAACAAGATTGCCACCCAGAGAATTAACTCTAGGTAGCAGGTGGACAAGGAAGCCCTTGGCTTTTCGAGAGTCCGACCTTTTTATCTATGTGTATCCCGCCCGTCTGAGGTATGTGTCGATTTTATTTTAAAACATATTCACGCTACTAGCACCCACACAATCAGCAGGTAATCTGTTCCATTCATTTACAGTCCTTTGTGAAAATGAAAACTTTCTTATATCCAATCTACTCTGCTCCTTTGCTAATGCAAGATCATGTCCTCTAGTCCTTCTATCTTTCTTAACTGAGAAAAACATATTTCTATCAATATTTTCATAACCCTTCAATATTTTAAACACTTCTATCTGATCTCCTCTCAATCTCCTGGTCTCTAGTGTTGTTAAACCGCATTTTTTTAGGCGTATTTCATAACTAAGATCCCTCAGATTTTGTATCATTTTAGTTGCTCTCCTCTGCACTCTTTCTAGCATATCTATGTCCTTCCTGCGATATGGCCTCCACGCTTGAATACAATATTCTAAATGAGGCCTAACTATTGTTTTGTACAGCGGTATTATTAGCTCTTTTTCCTTATACGTTATGTTCCGCCTAATTAATCCAAGGATTTGATTTCCCTTTGAAGCTGCAATTCCGCACTGCTCTGAAATCTTCATATCAGCACTAACGGTTAACCCTAAGTCCTTTTCTTTTACAGTAGTACTTAGTACAGTACCCCCCATTGTATATTCTACCTCTTCGTTCCCATGTCCTATGTGGAGGCATTTACATTTCCCAAAATTGAACATCATTTGCCATTTTTCAGACCATTTCATCAACCTGTCAAGATCATCTTGTAAATGCTGTCTATCTCCATCACTTTTAATCCTTCTAAACACTTTTGTATCATCCGCAAATTTCAACACCTTGCTTGTTATTTCATCATCCAAATCGTTGATGTATATTAAGAATAATATAGGACCTAATACTGATCCCTGTGGTACCCCACTCAATACCGATTTCCAGTTTGAAGCCTCCCCATCAACTACTACACGTTGTCTTCTGTCAATCAGCCATTGTTCTATCCAGTTTATTATACCATTTCCTATGCCATGGGCCTTTAGTTTAAGCAGTAATCTTTGATGTGGTACTTTGTCAAAAGCTTTTTGAAAATCTAAGTAGACGATATCTACTGGTGTTCCCTCATCTACCCACTTAGTGATGTCTTCCAAAAAACATAACATATTTGTTAAGCATGACCTCGCTTTAAAAAAACCATGTTGAGATGGGTTTATCAAGTTTTGTTTAACAAGAAAATCCACCATGTGATCTTTAATTAGTCTTTCTAATAATTTACAAATCACTGATGTTAAACTCACTGGTCTATAGTTCTCTGACTTGTTTCTCGAACCTTTTTTGAATAACGGTATAATGTTTGCTTCTTTCCATTCTAAAGGAACCACTCCCTCTTCTAATGACAAGTTGAAAACTGTTGCAAGTGGTATGCTAATTTGTTCTACAATTTCCAATAGTAGTTTGGGTGGAATACCATCCACTCCAGGTGATTTATTTTCCTTCATAGCCCTTATTTTCTTAGCTACCATTTCCGGGGTTACAATTAATTGTCCTAAATAGTCTGAATCTGCCCCCTTGAACTTAGCCTCTGGTATTGGCAGTGAACTAATATCTTCCCTGGTAAACACTGAACTAAAGTACTCATTCAGGTCTTCTGCCATTATGAATCCCTCTGATATCATATTTCCAGCACTATCTTCTAGAGGACCGACCTTATCTTGAACTTTCTGTTTGCTTCGAACATACGCATAAAAACTCTTGCTGTCATGTTTTATATTACTAGCTAATTGTTGTTCATAGCTTCTCTTTGAATTTCTAATTTCAGCTGTAGCTTGGTTAAGTGCTTCTTTATAATTGTTGTAGTCTTCATCATTTCCAGTACATCTATATGACTTCCACATCATTTGTTTATACTTAATTTTTCTAATGGCTTCTTTCGATAAGTGTTTCTTTTTGGACCGTTTTCCTTGTTTTTTGAAGGGTACAAATTTATCGATTATGCACTTAATTTCACTCTTTAATATATTCCAGCATTCTGTTGCCGTCTTATTTTTCAGTGTCTTATTCCAGTCTATCTTTGCTAAATATTTCCTCATGTCCTTATACCTTCCTTTGTGGAAATTTCTCCTATACTGCTTTTTGCTATTCCTTTCTGATTTTACTTTGATACTGATATTAAGTTTGATACTCATAAACATTTTGCTACAATGTTGAAAGACAGCAAAAATCTGTACTGCATTTTTGGCACGACCCCTTCACCAAACATAAAACCATCCTGTGCAATTTTGGGTAAACACAAGTCGAGTTCATATGCCAAGTTATGGCTTTGTAAGTATTGTAGTTTTTATAAAAAGTTACATTAAGTAATACTTCCTGGTTGTTACCAATTAATACAAGTGTCACCAGTTGCTTGTTTTTTGCTTTAAAATTTGACTTTTTTTACTGGCATGTGGCTTATTTCAACACAATTTGACACACTTCTATTACTGAGATTTCCCCCCAAGGTTTCTCATGATATTGTGTTACGAAGGGTCATGTGTTGAACTTGTTGTGGTAGACAAGATTGATTGACACCTGCTGGGGTCAGTCACGTGTCATTGCAAATGGTGGCTGAGGTCGGGCATCATCAGAGAATAAACAAAACTACCGCCAGTATTTTGTGATTTGACAGGTTGATGCATTTAGATAATTATAATACAACAGCATAGTGGCATGAGAATAACCAGACTATTATGATCTGCATTTATGGTGAATGAATTTATGTTTGAACTGGGTTGACGCACACATGATCATCACTATGGAAACATCTTCAGTTTCCAAGAATCTGAAAAGTGACTTTCCCCAGACACACTAAAAATACTAGTTTTTAAAGGACTGATTGGTGAAATATGGTGATAGTGCCTTGGTTTTTTTAATAGTACACATGTTCATACTGACACCTACTAATGTTCTATGAAGAAAAAAATAAAGAAATCAACTGACATGATACCCGGTGCAGCTACCTTAAACCTCAGTTATGACAAAAGAAAATTTGATTTATATCACACTTATGTGACACAGATATTTGTTTTTTCTAAATCGCTACAACTGACAAACTGCCTTTGTAGCACATAACTTCACTACATATTATTTTAACAATTTTCCTAAATCCTTGGTGTATGACTGAAACCGAACTAGTGGTAGTGCATGTAATTTTATTGTCTGTCAAGAAATCTGGAGATCCCAGTGCAATATGTGTAGGTACCTTGTGACTGAGATTCATCGTCTTCGGCCGGGGTCTTCAAGGCTGGTTTCTTCAGGGCAGAAGTCAATACTGGCTTCTTCAGTTTCACTGCGTCATCATCATCATCATCGATATCAGATAGTGATAGTCCACCCAGAATATCATCTTCATCGAAACCTTCACAAAAGGAAACCTTTTTAGTAACCAGTCTACCGGTAGTCGTAATTAGCCATAAATATGTTTTTTTTGTGAATGGAATTCTCATAAAACATATCACACATTAACAGTAATATACTAATTGTGGGGCTTTGTGTTTTTTCAGGTTTTTTGCTTTGGGTGAAAACCTTTGTAAATCTATCTAAAATATAAAATGTTTCAATTTTATGTTTTTCCTGGCAATGTTTTGCATTTTGAAAAAAGCTTCTTAAATTGAGCAATAGATTCTATTTAGTGAAGAAATTTCTGATGATCTCGTTATCTTAACGAACCGATCCACTGGAGGCCGTTTCCACAGGGAAACATTAAAACATTTGAACTTAGCTGAACTGCTAGTGTTTGACTGATTTATTCCACATATCATTTGTCTTACTGTTTCGTTTTGCCTTCAACGGTCCTGCTTTTTTCTCAGCTGTTGTCTTACCTGTGATAGGTGAAAAAGAAGATTAATGATCTGGGTTATGACACAGAATGACATGCGTTAAAGGTGAATGCAGACAACAAAAACAAAGACAAAAACGGAACCAACTTCCTGTGAAGCTGCTGAGAAAAACAAAAGGCTATGCGAAATAACCTGGAATGCCTCTGGGGGGGGGGGGATAACATGTGTCTGATCCCAGCCCACAACTATTGAATGAATGATCATGTCAGCAAAATAACATCTACCACTATTGTAAAAAAAAAAAAATACATCAGCATTTCTAAGATCATCTAACTTTTAAGATGAGTAGTTTTTAAGATGTCGCATAATGCATTTCCATGGCAGTTTGACCCCTTAAACTGTTGGTGAGCTGAAAATACTTGCTTTTGAGATGGTTGTCTTTAACAGGAGCTTCTTTCTTTGCCACCGGCTTCTTTTTGCCAAATAACACATCATCCATGTCATCCATATCCTACAAGAGAACAAACGCAGCTTCACATGAGACACCCATTAACGCTGAACATGAAATAGAATTTCTTGGATTTCACCCAGTAACGTCCCTCCACATACGGTTGCTAGCAATGCCCAAAGGATTGGACAAATGACCACCAAACAATGTGCACATTGACGTCAAAGCCACAGAGAAAAGAGATATAAGTCAACAGATAGGTTTAAACCAAATATAGAAAAAAAACATGAAATGTGACGACTCTATGTGGTCATTAAATTTAAATAGTGGCATATAAATATTGGGTCACTGTGAATTCAGAAATATACAGGCAGTATCAACAACTGGACATGCAGTCGGAACTGATTTCAAGGGCATATTTCAAGACATTTTAAGCCTCATCTTAAGCCACATTAATTAAAAGATATATTTTAAGCCATATTTAAAACTGCATTTCAAACCACAATTCTAGGCAAATTTCAAACCACATTCAAGCTACGGTTGGAGTCATATTTTAAGACATGTTTTACATCACATTTCTCCAAAGCCACAGTTTGTCACACTTCAAACCATATTCCAAGCCACATTTCAAATCACATTTTAAAGACACATTTCAAGCCATATTTCAAAGCCACTTTCCAAGTCACATGCTGGTTATGTCGAGATATATGAAGCACCATTTCAAGCCACATCCTTTCACGCCACTTTGCAAGCATTATTTAAAGCCACATTTCAAGCATTATTTACGTCACATTTCAGGCCACATCTTTACTCAAAAAACTAATTACAGGTTAATTTCTAGATGCTCCAATGATATCTAACATTAATGTTGTGCCTAGATTAATCCACTGACCAGTTCTTTGAGAATCTCGTCAGGATCAACGTCCGAGATGTCAGGCAGGTCATCATTTGCTTCAGCAGCCATCTTGCTGTACGTGTCATCTGTACGTCTTCTGAAAACCATCGGCATCAAAAGATAAAAATAACAAAGAAACAACAAATGTAGTGTATTAAATTATAATTCTGTAGGATGCATCAACTGTTACGAGGATTTGCACTTTAAATCTGTTTATATATGTATATCTAACTATAATCAATCTAGCATAAGTATGTGTGTGAATACGCGTGTGGGTATGTTAATGGTTTCCTCCTAGATGGCTTGTACCTAGAGGTCAACTTTCTGGAGTTAATTTATGACTTCTCGTAGGAAAAGAAATGCCTTTATTTTTATTTCCAATGGATTAAGTTTTTTTACTGGTTTAATGGTTCACATCTCATGGTAAATAGATTTTTTAACAAGATGCGTATTTTCTGCAATTGGTCTGAGGATCACCCGTCCGTTTGAATTGTTTGATTTATGCAAAAACTTTTTAAATTTACATTATAAGAAATATCATTTATGAATACTCCGGAAAACCGTCTTCAGCATCTTTGTCTATGTAGCACACACAGGAGGATATGCATTGTTCTTGTATATGTAAATATATATTACTAAAGCCTACTACTGAAACCACTCGCATAATAAAAATGTTTTATAATAATAATTCCGTTTTTTAATATAGCGCTTTTTAAGTAGGTAAATACTAGTCAAAGCGCTTCACATACTAAAATGACGTGTTGGCTAAATGTTAAAATATAAATTAATTAAATATATAAGCTAAGATTTATAAAAAAAACTTAAATAAAAATAAATAAATTATAGTGTAAAAATACAATTTCAAACAATTAAATTTAAAACCAATCAATACTATAAAATAGAAACCAGTGTCATTTAGATGTTACAGCAATGCTTGCATCAAGGTATGTAGTGCATGCGAAATAGATGGGTTTTAAGTTGTTTCCGGAAAGCCGCCAATGTTCCAACCGATCGCACACACTTTGGCAAGCTATTCCACATATGTGAGCCTGTCAATGCAAAGCTGCCCTGTCCGATAGTTCTCTTAGACACCGTCACCGCGAGAAGCGTTGCGTCACTCGCCGATCGCAATGCACGTGTGGGCGCGTTGCGAACTATCGCACAGTTGAGGTAGTTCGGGGCTAAGCCATGCAGGATCTTAAATATGTAAGTACATATCTTGAAAGTAATTCTCATTCTGATCGGCAGCCAATGCAGTGATTGCAGAATTGGTGTGATGTGATCTCGCCGTCTGACGCGGTTGATGAGGCGAGCGGCTGAGTTCTGTGCTCGTTGAAGTCGGTTGGTCTGTCCATTGTTCAATCCACCGAGTAGAGCATTGCAGTAGTCGAGGCGACTTAGCACAAGACAGCGTACTGCAGCATGGCACGCGTCTCGCGTCAGCAGGTGACGAATTCTGCCGATCAGGCGTAGATGGTAGTAGGCCGAAGAACAGTAGCTGGAGAAGAGGCGGTCTAACTGCATGTGTCGGTTGAAGTAACAGCCTAGATTTCTCGCTGCATCTGTTGATTGCAAGGTAAGTCCAGGTAGTTCCAAGCTGGGGCTGCAGTAAACACGTAGATTGTGCGGTGACTGCAGCACGATAAACTCAGTTTTATCATTGTTGAGTTTAAGTTGATGAATCAGCATCCAGGCTCTAATCTCGGCGATGCACTGGATGAGCAGCTGTTTAGCGTTTTCCAGTTCGTCAGACACCGTAGGGTTATAGCTGACATATAGCTGGATGTCATCAGCGAATCGGTGGTAAAGCACATTATGTTTCTTGCAGATGTCAGCAATGGGTGTCGTATATGCGTTGAACATCACTGGTCCAAGTACTGAACCCTGAGGTACACCGTGGTAGATGGGGATTGCGTTCGAAGAAGACGAACCAATCGTGACACACTGAGATCTGCCGGTCAAGTATGATCTAAACCAGTCAAGTGTCATACCGTCGATGTTGAAACGTGAAACCAGAGTGTTCAACAATTCGTCAATGTTGATCGTATCGAATGCTGCACTCGTGTCAAGAAGAACCAGCATGACACAACGTCCCGTGTCAAGGTTGCGCACGATGTCGTGTTGTACTTTCATCAGAGCTGTTTCTGTAGAATGATGTTGTCTATAAGCCGATTGCATTTCATCATGCAGCTAATTCGTTGCCATGTGCAGATTCAGGCGTTTGAGGACGACTTGCTCGATCAACTTTCCTATGAAAGTGAGGTTGGAGATGGGACGATAGTTCTCCAGTTCGTTCTGGTCAAGTGAGGCTTTCTTCAGTAACGGTGTCACTAGGGCAGTTTTCAGTTCACCAGGAAACACTCCTGTGTTTAGTGACGCATTTACAATGTTGACGAGTGTGGGTAGCGTAACGGTTAATGTAGCTTTAAGTAGCCAGGTAGGTAGCACATCGAGTGGACAGCATTTCGTTGGTCTGGACATGATGATCGTTTGCAGCTCTTCAGCATCAGTTGAACAGAGATTGTTTAGACCTTGCAATACAGGTGGAGCAGCAGGCAGGAGTGGCATCACGATAGATTCTGTTGTCACTTTCGCACGCGTAACATCAATGACTTTTTTAATCTTTTCTTCAAAGAACTCGGCAAAGGCACGACACATTGATTCATCGTTCTCGCGATCAGGTAATTTCCGGTCACTGCATTTGGTTAGTGAATGTAACACTTGGAATGTTGTTTTTGCGTCAGCGTTGTTCAGTGCTGTCGATTTCGAGTCCGGTTAGGCGCCATTTTCTCTCAAGTGCTCGTCGTTTACGCCTTAAACTCAAGGTTTCGTCATCAAACCATGGCTGGCTTTTCTTTGATCGTCGAGTTCGCGACACAACTGGAGCATGAATGTCGAGTGTGACAGAGACGGAATGTTGATACTGTTGTAGGAGATTGTCGACGCTATCACTGTTATTGTCATCATGTGAGGTTAGTGCGGCGTGAAGGTCAGCTTTGAAGATATCCAGGTCTAAATGACGGTAGTCACGCCCTCGCCACTTGTTGGTTGGTAGACGTGGCGCGTCTCCTTCAATAGAAAATGTTATTGTGTGGTGATCCGAAAACGTGTTAGGTAGGACAGCAGTGGGAGATGTGAGGATGGTGTCTTCTTTCCGGGAGATAACGGCGTCCAGCGTGTGGCCGGAACGGTGCGTAGGACCAGTCACATGCTGGACTAGTCCTGTCGAAGCCAGAATGTTCGTTATTCGACTTACTCCCGGCGATAATGCGTCGTTGAAGTGAAAATTGAAATCGCCCAATATCAACAGTCGTCCTGGAATGGTCACAAGTGATGTTACGAGATCTTCGAATTCGTCCAGAAAGCCGGATATATTGGAAGATGGTGGCCTGTATATCAATACAAAGTAGTACGACGGCTTGTCACACGACAGTTGTAAAAGCTCGAAGTGGATCGGTGCCACGGCAGGTCTACGTACAACCAGTTTCAGCGAACTTCTGTGCAAAACACCCAGACCACCGCCCCGTTTCAGCGATCGGTTGAGTTTCTTAAACTCAAACCCCGGCAGTGTTAAATCGTTGACGATGTCTTCATGCTCATCTCGCAGCCAGGTCTCTGTGAAGAAGGAGATGTCGGCATCAGCATCTAGTAACGTCTCGCTCACAACAGATACTTTGTTGCAGATAGATCTAGTGTTCAGTAAAACAAGTTTCAGTGATGGCGATGGTGTCCTTGTGCTGATACACTTTAGGTAGCGTGCTCGAGGTACAGGCTTAACGGATGCTGTTGGTCGCGCTGACACAAGTACATGTATCGATCGTTGTTTGTGTGCACCCCCACGACAACCTCGATGGGTAGGCCGATGGAGTGCCACCCCCGCTTCACAAGCAGCTCTCCAGGCAGCATTGTTGAGCCGAATGTGACTGTGACCGCTGGGCCGTAACCGGTACAGGCAGTCTTGGTTCATGGGCGTGTAAACAATGTTCACTTTGTCCGGGTTACACATGACTGATCACCAGCCTGTCAATGTCACACAGGTGCAATCACAAATGTAAAATGTAAGTCGGTTAAAATAGTAAAAAGTCACAAACACTTGAAAAAACACTTAGTCCAGTGTGTCACAAAATCGAGTGTAAGTATTAATAAATTAATAAATTGGCGGTACCCGATTTGACATAGCAAGTTATAGGTTCAGGTGCACTAGGATTCGGAGTGAACAAGAGACATAACGTGACATCAGATATGTAAGTACGAGAAGCCACCTGGCATTCCCATTTAATACATCAACAACAAATATATGCGGTTCAATGATAGTTGGCCAACCGTTACTCTGCTATGACATTATATTTATAACACCATACAATGTACTCGACGAGTATGTATCCAAATACGAATTTACATGGGAGACAGTATAAACAGCTGGTCACTTACATGAAGACGGGTATACACCGTTGTAAAGTCTATGAACTGTAACCAATGAATGTCTCGTGATGTGCGAATGTCAACGTTCGCATCGGTCGCGTTCGGCGAGATGTCAGGACGAAGTTGAAAGTCATTCGGCGTTCGGCGAACGAATGTCGATTCCACGCGAATCACCAGGCGACAACACGGTAACGATATCACGACGTCGGCGATGTCGAGGTCTGTCACGAAGTCTTGTGTTATGACAGCTAGCAGACGAAACGGTGGTGGCCTCCCATTCGAAGATCACGTCAAAACGGAACAGCAGTCGGTTATCGCTCAGTCTTCTTCAACGCGTGAGAAGTGCAGCGTCTCACAACTAATCAGTACTGTTGGAATCGTAGAAGTATTTACTACAGGCGTTGGGCGGACACACATTTCAGCCCAATTCCTGGAGACGAGAGTGCAATACTTTCTTCTGCTCAAATTTTCGTCTCTAATGTTCGTCTGGCCTCGGAATGACCGTCCTGCCCTTATATAGCTTGATGGCCGAAAATTATTCTGACCAATTACAACACTTAATACAAATTAAAGTCGCTTCAAAAACCAGCTCCCGAAACCTTTCACACATCGAAGCAATCCATTCAACTCGCCGAGTTTAAAATAGATTTTGCGAGCTAAACGTTTGGCTATATAAGTGCTTATTCAATCTTTAACTTACGTGAATTACTTACATAATTAATATCACTGGATTCCCTGTATCGAGCCGCTTACCACAATATTCATCGTACATTCCAACTCTCATGAATGAATCCATAATTTTAATAAAACACACACTCTATTCATAAGCTAGTGGTGACCCTGTCCCTAGTGTTTTTCACACCTACATTTCTGTAAACAACTTTTATAAGTTCATAATATAATCTTCTTATAACCACAACATAAGTAGTTTGACAGGCCACCATATTACCAGTCATGTTAAATAATTTCTACAGGTACCAAATTTGGTATACCTAACCGTAGAATTAGTGGTGTACGCTACAAATGAAATGAATTAAATCTGACTCGTCGGCAATTAAAACGTTACACGCCTTAATCGCCAGAGGGCACCAGCGTGTACCTTCGTGACAATACATACCAGAGATGGCAGCACCATCAAAACCAGTTCTAAAGCCTGATTAAATTCTATACAAACCACTTTGTGACAGTGTCCTCTTGGTGTATTCATAATATATATATAAAAACTTGAGTGCTGTAGATTGGCTAGAACTTGTAAAATCCGCAATATATCCGGATAGTATCTGTAGGTGCAGCCACATAGGCACAGACCAAGGCAGCTCTCAACAGAATAAACAGAAATGTTTTATCGCAGGGATATAATGACCAATTTAAATATGTGTACTTTTTCAGATTCAATCAATAACTTTTTATATTACTTTATTGTTTATGTAATAAAATAAACTGTACTTACATGGCAGCCCCCCGTCCAGTCCTTGCTGTGCGACCCTGCCTCACAAAACACAGCACTATTAACTTCCAATAACAACTTGGTTTAACAACCCAAGAAACAAAGAGTTTCAAGGGAAGATGTGCGTTTTGTTAATGCTGTAAAACCGTGTTACGGTATAAACTGTGTGTACTGTACATTCTCACATGTTATATATTTACCTCCCAAATATGTTTTAATGAAACAGAAACAACTATAGAATTTAAGGGGCGATATGGCAGCTAGATGACATTTTTTTAAATGCATAATTAATGTAATGTTTTGTGCCCACGTTTAAGAGTAGGTCTTATTGAATAAAATATGTTGAATTTTCTCCCAGATCCCCCGTTTCCATGGCAACAATCAAAGATGGCCACAGGATAGGGGAATGATAGCATAATTTGGAAACATTGTAGCTCCTCCAACAAAGCAGTAATCAGTGTAATTCTTTCTAGTTCTTATTTATAACATCTCACTCTATGCATTGTTGAAGAGACATTTTATGTATTATCATTATTTAATATAAAAAATATACATTAAAATTTTGTTGGTAAAATATCCATATTTTCCATAACAACCACCAAGTTCATCCCATAATTATAAAAACCTCTTTGACATTGAATAGAAAAGATAGCAAGGAACACATCAGTCAAAATGTCATCAATGTAGCATCATTACCAGGTATGTGTAGACTGTGTAGAGATGTTTCCAAATTGGAAAAACACACCGGTTTTCACAAACGGGTGTAAACAGCTGTCAAAGATTGGGTAATGGGGTTTATTGCATGACAGTAGCACACTTCATCCATGAATATAAGTTACTTAGAGGTATGTAAATATTATAAAAATGATCCTTATTAATAATAAACATAAAATGCTATCAGAATACAGCAGAAACACATTTTGAGTATTTTTGTCAAAAAGTATCATTTTAGCTGCAGTGTCTGTCCTTAACAGTTCAGTGTTTTCCAAAGTCACAGAGCTGTCACTCAACTCCCAGAATAGTGAGCTCAGATAATTCCAAGAAAGGTCGTTTCATTTTAAAAGTTGTGCACCGTCACGTAAACAAACTGTTTCCTCCTGAAGCACTTTAATTTACTTCAACAATAAAAAGTAAGTATGTGTCATAATATGTATCGTTTGTAATATATAACATGATTTTACAAACATAAAACAAACTCCCTGTAAGAAGGTGACCAAATAGAAGTTATTAAGATACTGAATGATTATGAAAAGCAATTTTTTTCAGTTACGAAAGATAAATGGATTAGAGGACATGAAATAACATTGGTGAATGCAGAGTGTATATTAGATACCACAGAAGACTATTAATGAATAGAACAGGTTAATTAAGTGCTGATTGTATAAATGAATGCAGGATGAATGTTTAAAAACAGCTAACATATATCTCACAATGGCAAGGTACACTCAGATATAAAAAATTTGAACTCTCACCTTCCTTGTCCATTTGTCATCTAGGTTTTTTGCTCTGGATGGCAATCTTGTTCAATTTTGTTAAGACTTCTACATTTGTGTCATTTTATCTTAGACAGATTGCAAAGTGGTTGCCTAATATTTTCTGTTTCATCTTTACCATGAAATGCCACCGACGTTGTCAAGACAGTTGTACTCACGGCTGTTGGAGACGTCTTCTTCGCAGGGACATCATCTGAAATCATACATTAATTTGTTATCAAATGTAAGAATCTATTAAAACCTACTTACAGCTTGTAATGGTTTTAGTTTTTACTCGTAATAGTTTAGCTGTTTTAAATTTAATAAGTGCAATTTTCAGTATGGATTATTTGGACGATGATCATCAGCAATATTGTGTGCACACACTTGGATTGTTTACAAGGCAGTGATCATAATAATTATACAAATGTTTTACTGCTATATTTAATGTATTCTGCATTCTTCTAACTTTTCTCAGGTTTCTATTTCCAACATCCACTGTTTGATATGGAATTTTCTGTAAAACAATATAGACTAAACAAAGAGATATACTTTGTTTCATTATTTGTAAATAATTACATGATCTATTTGTACCCACCATCAGTGCCGAGCAAGTCTCCCAGTTCATTGTCAAGATTCATATTACCTAAAAATCATCAACATCAGTAGAGTATGAATGACAAAGCCCATCAACCCTGAGGTATGTAAAAGACACACTGCAACACTAAAACGTCAGGTCTGTTTACATTGATTTGTAATACATTAAAATAGGAAAGAATTGTTCAAGTCAGATGAAACCAACATATTTTAGGTAAATACGACTATGTTTCAAAAAATCTCAATACTGCTAAATCATTTGTAGTTACTCTTAAAACTATTATTATTATTATTCATAATATTCCTATTTATTTGTGCGCACAAAGTGACTAAGTGAACTGTGATACTATTTTCCTTATATAATGTAGACATTTTAGATGTACGTGACTTTGTATTTTTTTATTATTCATTTCATAGTCAGAACAATGATATAACCACAACAATGATGTGAACGCAAATAGTTTATATACTAGCATCAGAACACATACAAAACAGAAGATCTGATGAATAATTATGGATGTGATTACCGGTACTTGTTTCTGCACACAGCAAAAAAATGGCTGGAATATTTTTATTTCAAGTGTATTATAATTGTTCATTATCTTTATGACATTGACTTTAAGGCCACTGGAATATTCCATCTGTGTTCATTCTTAAAAAGTTCACAGTACTCACCTTTCTTCACATTTTTCTGTGAAAGGAAGCATAAGTGATATAAGTAAACATAAAACTGACACATGTGTTCAACAAGTGAAAGAGACACTGTTAATACAGAATGCATAACAAACTATAGATTTAATTATAGTTATTGCACAATCATTTCCACCTGTAGTCAATCAGGTTCCTATGACTGTAATAATAATATATCATGGGTTTACCAGGTTACCTGTGTGTGCATGTATGTGTGCAATTGTGTGTGTACATGCGAATGTGCATACATGTGTTGTATGTGGATACACGCATACACTTTGAATGATACTCTGTGTAGTACAGGTAACAAAATATAATTTTACCTTAATTCTATTAAACTTATTAAGCCGATTGTTTTTTTATTTCTCATCATACGGTTTCCCTTGAACATCATTTCTAATATAATGACGCATGTAAATTCACTTGATAAATTACCTCATTGTCTTATTGATTAAAGTTTATTTTCTGTATAATAATTAGCTACGTAGCACAAAGTCAAAGAGAATTTAAACTTAAACTATAAAACTGTGTTTATATTTGTGTATGCAATACGTATATTTGTATTTGTACTTATTACGTTTAGCTCTAGTTATTGTAAAATATGCATAAATTTAAAACTACAGATACTATATTTTTTTTCTCGGAAATACATGTTTACATTCGTAACCAAGTAAAACTAACGAAGCGGGATAGTGACAGTGCCAGTGGGCGATATTAAGTGGACAACTAAATTTTACATGAAGTATTCAATGAAAACGTGACCGCTTCAGATGCCAGTCATACAAACATGCATGAGTATGTATATACATAGACTGTTAACATATCCGATGTTTAACAGTGTTGTTCTAATCGAACACAAATTCATACTAAAACGTTGTTCGGCGTGACCAAACTTGTACAATTTTGGAATGCCTGCGTTACTTTGCAAACAATGATGTACGTATCGTTGAGAAGTGATGCGTTTCATCTACATGTACTTTTAGTAAACAGAACATAGTATGGCACCTTGCTCATCCTGTCAAATCAAAGTGCTGCAATCGTTAGGGAACAAACATAAAATTAAACGATTCTTCTCTTTCTTTCGCGGTCATGTTTGTATTTACGCCGGAGGCGTACGTCTGGTTAGGTGGCAGCACCAGTATTTATTTCCGGTATATTGGCATAGCAACGTGGAATGGGCTGTCGTTCCTACTGTTTGTTGCTAGTTAAAGGTGCCTGTGTGGTATTGGTCGCGTATTTTCTGCTTCTACTAACGCTCAGAATGGCGGAGTCCCTTACGGCCATATCGGCAGACGACGACGATGTGGAGGAAGAATATCCTAAGATGGATGCTCCCGAAATCTATGTGGAACGCACTTTGGCAATCTTCAAACCAGATGTTGTGCAAAAAGGAGTAACGAAAGAATTGGAAGAAATCATCCTGTCAGCTGGCTTTACGATACTGCAGGTTTGGTTACCTATTGTGAGAGGAGGCAATTAATTACTACAATTTACGTTTATTTATTAAAACATTAATATAGGTCATACAGTGACTTGGAAATAAGATTCAAAGAAACGGAAGCAGAACTAGTCTAAGTCTAAGACTAAAGCAAAAGACCAAACTTAAAGGCAAAGACCCCCCAAGACAAGGCCAGACCAAACTTAGTCAAACTCAAATTTCAAAAGAGCAACACTCCACGGCACAAGTCTACAACTTGTCTTTTTCATTGTTTAATAGAAGTGCCAGCTTAATATCTTGCCTTGGGGTGTTAATCTGGATAGTTTACTTTTACTTAAGTCTTAACTAATAGGAAACTACTTTTGTTTGGTAAGAATTGTTATCGATTAAGCAAAAAATCACTATAAATTAAGTTAATTTATTCAAATTATACACACAAAATGTGAACAAACAAGTTTGTTGACCTATAGAAACCTAACTTGCCTGGAAGTGTGTGTGAATGTGTGTGTGTGTCCATGAGGCTGAGTGTTTGAATTGTTTCTGTTGTATTATATGATAATATATACAGAGATTAAGTTGCAGTGTGTATAACAGAGATGTTTTGGTGTTTATAGAAGAAACGTCTTGTTATGACACCGGAGCAGACAAGTGACTTCTACGCAGAACATTACGGCAAACTGTTCTTTCCTAGTCTTGTCGCCTACATGAGCAGTGGTCCGCTGATTGTCATGGTTCTTACCAAGGCCAACGCCATCACATACTGGCGTGAATTGATTGGCCCAACAAACACAATCAAGGCACGACAGACCCACCCTGATTGGTATATATTATTTGAAGCAACAAGTTGGAGGAATTTTTTTGGTCATGTATTTTCCTAGATATAACATGATGATATATAACGTGTGTGTATCACAATAACAAGAACGTTTATATAGTGTCGTTACATGGATGAATCCATTTGAATGTGCTTGTACCACATATACTTGAATAAAAATTGTAAGTTTTATAAGTGATTATAATTTATTTGATACTTCCGAATCTTGGTTACCACAAAACATTCAGATTGTATACAAGACATTCAGAAAGTAAACGCTAGTTATGGGAAGACAGATGGCAAACTGCAAGTTTCTTGAATCACTGTTTTATTTTCGGGGTCACCTAATTCCCATACTCAAAGACTGATGTAGGCTAACCATGGCTTGGTTCCAGGTGACGGAAGAGACACTATCAGTTTGAAGAATGACAATGTACAAGAAAATATATTCAGTTATTGCTAGCATTTGTATATTTGCACACTGTTAAGACCTGTTAGATTGACATGTTTTTGTTTTTTAGTTTGAGGGCCATCTACGGAACTGACGAGACAAGAAACGGTTTCCATGGCAGCGACAGTCTCTACAGTGCTGACCGAGAAATTAGGTTCTTCTTTTCCAACAGTAAGTTGATGATTTGGGTATCTAAACAGTTTGTTTTAAACAACAAGTTCTAAGTCTAAGTTTCTTGGCAGAAACTAAAGAATAGAAGATTAATTTAACAAGGCATGTGCCATCCTGACAAAATATAATGTATATGGATTTTAATTGGCATGATGTGTTCACATAGCTGTAACTTTTACCTGTGTGTTCTATGTATACATTTTATTACATTTATGGGCAGCAAATGAATAATTGTTTCTAGTTTCTTCTTTATGACTCTATATTAGAGGGATGCAGTAGTGTAGACTTTCAATCAAAAGTTTGAATCCTCTTCTAGCCATTGCAAGAAGAGGATGCAACTCCATGTTGCTCCAGTTCACTCAGTTGTATGAATGGGTATCTGGATATAGACAGTGGTGGATGTTTGTGTACGAATAGTCTATGAGCAGTAATTGCACAGTGGCTGACTGCTTCCCAGAGAAGTTGGGATGGTGCTTGATTAAACAGCTCTTCTATGGAATGAAGTGTAAAGCACTCTGAGCAATACTATGGTCTTGATACCGTGCTGTATAAAAACTTACCTTTATATTAGCTTAACAGACATTTAACTAGAATGTAGGTTGGTTGTTGTTGGTAGTGTTGCTATTTGTTGCAATTAATTACCAATGTTACTGTGACTGAAGGCATTGTGGAGCCAATTCCCCGAGGTCAGGTCGCGAGAGACTATGTAGCAAAGGCGATTAACCCAACCCTGTTGGCAGGACTGACTGCGCTGTGCAAGGCAAAGCCCATCAACCCTGTGGTATGTAAAAGACACACCGCAACACTAAAACTTCAGGTCTGTTTACATTGATTTGTAATACATTAAAATAGGAAAGAATTGTTCAAGTCAGATGAAACCAATATATTTTAGGTAAATACGACTATGTTTCAAAACAATGCAACGTTAACATATGATGAATACTTTTTAGTTTATATTAAAGCATATATATATATCAGAATGTAACCTAGTCAATATTAAAACATTTCTCTGTATATAACTGGGTTGATATTAAAGCATATCTCTGAAATAACTGATTAGATACTAAAACATATCTCTAAATATAACCAAATCAACATTAAAGCATATTTATGATTTCACTATAACTGCGCCGATACTAAAGCATATCCCTGATTATAACCGAGTAGATACTAAAGCATATCTCTGAATATAGCCAGGTTGATTCTGAGGCATATATCTGAATATAACCAAGTTGATTCAAAAGCATGTCTCTGAATATAATCGTATCAACACTGTAACATATCTCTGAATATACCTGTGCTGGCACTAACGCATACCTGTATCTGCAGCGGTGGCTTGCTGATTGGCTGATGAAGAATAACCCGAACAAACCGGACGTGCTAGGACCGGACATTGTCGAGCCACTCGAAGACAACATCTACTTGTATGATGATGATTCCTACTCCAAGGTCCCTTACATCGAATCCAAGGTCACACAACACACCACACACTCCAAGACCGAGTCAGAGGCCGAAATGGCCGACGCATCGAAGACCACGTTGTCTTCTACCACAACTGCCCCGTCATCAGATTGACGAAATGACATTGGCGGTGTTATCAGCCTCAGCTTGCCTTTGTCATGTGTTGGTTGTGTGTGTAAACAGTATGTAAACTGGACAGTCTCCTGACGATCCTAGGTCGACTTAAATATGTTGCATGGTTTGCAATGGCGCAAGTTGTGAAAAGTTATATATATAAATGTGTATTAAATGTTTTGTCTCTTTGTATACCATTGCTGTATTTGATGTTGCTGTAATTAGCTGCTGGGAGTCTTTGAGAAAATAAATCATTGGTTTCATCTTAGTTATATCCGATTTTCATGTGATTCAACTTATTATGACTAGCAAAATACGCATCCTCTGGAATGAGAGTAATTTGGTTTTTCATAAGCAGCTCTATGTGATCGTCTTTACGGTCTGATCAGAAACCATCCAGTCCTTAGTTTGACAGTGCATACCAGAAGGCGTTATATGCACAGACACCGGCTTTATAACATTCACACCAGATGTTTGATGAAACTTAATTCATTATATATACAGTTGTTCACAGTGCAATGTATGTTTTCTACGACTGTTTTCTGTGATTGTTCCGAGCTGTGTATACCTTCCACTGATCCAATAAATATGCATAATAATGCGATCGATCGATTAACATCTGGTACAAACCTTTAGCCGGTAGGAACCCACAGGTCTGACAAGACTAATTAACCACTAATTAATCAATCATTATGTCCCAACCTAACCATGAGAAGTGCCAAGTTAATAGTTATGAAGATTTTCTCTGGTGATGGCAAAGGAGGGTACTGGAGGGAGGTAATTACTCATCCATACAGCAGCCATTTATGTGAAATTATAGTCCAAAGGATGTCATTTTGAAACAACTATTCATTAAAAGTTGGTTCATAAAGGAGATTATTTGAACTCTAGTGAAAGTGAAATACTGACATCTTGAACAATATTGCCCAATTAATTTTATTTCTGCTACTTTGTGGTAGCATGCTTCTTCGTGGTTGTGTTTTGTTATGCCAATTACAATGCCGTCTTGTTTCATCCAAAATGAAGGGGATGCTAACAAAGATGAGGCAAACAAAATCTTTACAAGTATTATATACAAAACACCCACACAAATATTCCAGTCATGTGTGAAGTAATTTTATTAGACAAGTGCCAAGTTACAGCAATCAGTGTTTGTGTTACTGGGCATGGTTTCTTTATAAAAGTATTTAGCAGCACTGCATTATTTTTCAAAAATTCCATTGGGTAAATTATTTCTTGATTAAACAACCCAGAGTATATCCTAGTAGCCTAGAATGCAGAAGCCATTCAAATGTCATTATCCGCACAGTTTTCATTATTTTCAATCACAGTTTAAAGCAGAACATCCAAAAATCCTCATCACCCAGTGTCATATTCTACATATACAAAAACATCCAATAAAACACTAAGAAACTAATTCAAACCATTCTTTTTGTGTTACAATTAAATTTAACAACTTTGTACATACCAAATGTTACCTACACTATAAAAAAAAATGATGTTAGCATTTAAACACAATAACATATTAATGTCAAATAATCATATATGACAGAATAACCACGTGGTTAACTGATGAAATAAGCCACAATGTGTTTTTATTTTAATTAGATCATTTTCTTCCATTGTTTGTTACAGTAAATATTAAACCAGAATGAGGTGTCAGCTGTATCGGTTAAGTATAGAAATATGTGGCAGTAGGATAATTAATATGAGAACAATGTATCCAATTATATACTACATGTAATAAGTTTATACATCCTAGTGTTTTATTAAAGGGAGCCTGTCTGTTCCTTGTTATTTATATTACTATAATGTTCTTGTAACACTTGAGTATGTTGAAGGTCCACTGCCCATGAAATTGTGTCCCATAAGGCAAAAACAGCATTTGTAATTTGAGTTTTTCCCCCACAACCTGTAAACAAAACATTCAGATAATAAACAACTCTAACGGATGCCAGGTGGTTTAACCGTGAAGCTCTTTGATGTTAAGCACAGTCGCAATGTTCTCACATTCAAGACAACCAATTCAGCAAACTGGCTGTTAATAATTACCACCCTGGCTGATTTTAGGTATTGGAACAGACAACCTCACTTTAAGTCATTGTGTGCGACATTAGACACAATTTACTAATATCAAACGAAACATCTGAATACATGAAATTCAACAGAACTGGCTAGCACAGTGTAAGCATTCACCAAAATAGTATCTATCTTCTGTTTGCAATACACTAGTCAGGTATTTATCTGTTGCGCTATCAGTCGCTTCTCCAGGATAATTCTATATAAAATATGTGCTGTCAACTGCAATTGTCACACAAGCCTGTTGTGCGACGGAGTGATCTATCATTACTACTGCAAAAATAGAATTAAAAGAAACCAAATTCCGTTAGCTGTGTACAAAATTACGATTTCTGCCTCACTACAGCCATAGCTGTGTCCTGCGTCACTGATGTCGATGTGACGTCATTCATGTCGATGTTGCGTCACTGATGTTGATGTGACATCATCATCGTCTCGTTACGTTGATGTGTCGACATTTAGTTCTTCCACACATAAGTCTTGCAGTGTTCCATGGCCTGGAACACACAAAAATAGCAACTTACCCCTAAAGTAACAACTGTGCCGCAGTGGCAGCACTTAACACAGATAAAACTAAAAATGAAGCTGGGACCCCAACAAATTTGCACTTTTTACTAATACAAATTTGTCACAACAGACATCAGTTTGTCACTGAAAACAGTCTACTCTCACTGGAAGTTAGTTGACTTGTGATTTAGGATACCAGTATTTAAAAACCAATAATAAAAATAACAGTGATGATGATGACGATGTAACTAGCAGACAGTAGTTTTCAATGTCATCGCATCCACCATTTTGTATGCAATCAACCTACATTGTGACAAACCTTCTAATTTGTTCGTATCAGTACCAAATAGGCATACCCGATTACAAATCATAATCACATTACAATACTGTTTAAGTTCTCAATTCCTTTTGTTGAATTGTGTAATCAAAATACACTTCACAAAGAAATATAGCAATTGGCCTCATTTACTATTACTGTTAAGTGGAGACATTTCTCGGCTACTTAGTCTGCATGGCTGCTGTTAATTAACAGTTACAGTCATGAAACATGGCAAAATACACAGTAACATGACCCACTTTTACTAAATTGCCTCAAAGCTCTACAGAAAACTACAATACACAAAGCAACAGCTTACAACTTTGTCACTTAGATTATGGGGGACAACAACACAAATTTCTTTCCTCAAATTACAAGATGAATGCATGCAACACATATACCGGAGTCGAATGATGTCACTTCAAACTTAACAAGACTGCTATCCTAAGCATCAAGCTACTGACAACAAAGGAAGATGTCTTATCAAGTTTCATATTTAAATACCTTGGGAGAGAGGTAGTTTATTAAACAAATTTAAAACTGAAAGCACATGTACGCCGGATTGAAACAACCTATAAATAGAGCTGGTAACTTGTGTTACATAACTGCAACTTTAGGTCTGGGCACTATTTCAGTGACATTCCTATGAGCCCGAGTTTGCTCTTTGAAATTAAATTTAACTTCCTAACAGTGATCTGGCATCTGAAAGCTGTCAACACCAGGACGTGTCGCCCGGACACTTTCGCTGGTGTGTCACAGAAACAGCGTCCTCAGTAAAATGACAGCGTCTTTTTGCATTTAATTCTACAGCGGATTCTATTTAATGACGGATTTCCCTTACGAATTCATTATCTTAGTGACAGGTGCTCTTTTAATGTGACAAAGATGTCCTTACATTGCATTTCTTTGCGTTGTCGATGTTGTCGCACCAGTAGAAGGGCCCCCAGGTGCATCTGTCCACCCCCAGGACTGGCTCCTCCTGCTTGTAGTTGGCTGGCTCCAGCTCCACCATCTTCGCTGTCTTATTGGCCAAGGACGCGTCACACAGGCCAAGTTTCTGTACACGTAACAACATAGCACATGAATCGAGGTATATGACAAAAGAGACAGTTGCAAAAGGTTAAAGGTCGTATAGACACAAAAAGAAGTATAGCAGTACTTATGGTTGGGTGGTGCTTTGGTCGTTGCCATGTATCTTGTGGTAAAATAAGTCATTACAATGGTGCCACCTATTGAGTGGAACTTGTACTAATGCACATACAGTGGATAATACAACTTAGTGGGTGATGTCTTGGCAACCATGTCACATCACTTGAACTGGCAGCTATGGCTGTGGTTTTTAAGCAATTTTGGACTGCTAAATTTTTTTGTCGCACAGCATGTATTGGTGGGGGTGGGGTGTGGTTTGAATCAATACAATATGTATTGGTGGGGGTGGGGTGGGGTGGGGTGTGGTTTGAATCAATACAATATGTATTGGTGGGGGTGGTGTGTGGTTTGAACCGATACAATATGTATTGGTGGGGGTGGGGTGTGGTTTGAACCGACACAATATGTATTGGTGGGATGGGGGTGGGGGTGGGGTGTGGTTTGAACCGATACAATATGTATTGGTGGGGTGTGGTTTGAACCAATACAATATGTACTGGTGAGGGTGGGGTGTGGTATGAACCAATACAATATGTACTGGTGAGGGTGTGGTGTGGTTTGAACCAATACAATATGTACTGGCGAGTGTGTGGTGTGGTATGAACCAATACAATATGTATTGGTGGGGGTGGGGTGGGGTGGGGTGGGGTGGGGTGGGGTGGGGTTTGAACCTATACTAGAACTGGCAGTTATGGCTGTAGTTTTTTAAAGCAATTTTGGACTGCTAAAATGTTTAGTCGCACAGCACGTATTGGTGGGGGTGGGGTGTGGTTTGAATCAATACAATATGTATTGGTGGGGGTGGGGTGTGGTTTGAATCAATACATATTGTATTGGTGGGGTGGGGTGTGGTTTGAATCAATCCAATATGTACTGGTAGGGATGGGGTGTGGTTTGAACCGATCCAATATGTACTGGTGGGGGTGGGGTGTGGTTTGAACCAATCCAATATGTATTGGTGGGGGTGGGGTGTGGTTTGAACCAACACAATATGTATTGGTGGGGGTGGGGTGTGGTTTGAAACGATCCAATATGTATTGGTGGGGGTGGGGTGTGGTTTGAACCGAAACAAATACTGAATATAGGAGTAAACATGTCATATGAATAAATGCATCTGACACACAGGTGTAAATATGTGAATGAATTCTGTTTATGGGTCTAACCCTGTTATCATATGAGTTATCTTTTCTATATGGGCGTATATAAACATGTCATACATAAATGTATTCAGAATGTGTGTAATAGTGTAAACTTGTCACTTGTATGTACGTATCTTGCCTACAGGAGTAAACAACTAAACATATTATACATGGACACACATCAACATCAGCACTTAGTATCATATGTAGAGTTGACCATTCTGTCAAACATTTTCTTATTCTTTGAACATGTGGAAATGCACATAAAACTTTAATTCAATGATATACCCTTGGCACACTTGTGCCAAAATAACACTGTACAACGGCACACCTCCCCTGAGTGAAGGAATTAAAAAACAGACATAAATAAATAAAATGCATTCTCACCGTACAGATGACCTTGGGGTCTGCCACCTCCTCAATGAGGATGATGATGCCAGCGCCATACTTCTCTATCAGATCATCACACTGCACAAACAACATTCATTGTATAATATTATCGTCAAGCAACAATTGTCACAATATTACAACACAATATCAGGCTAATATTAAATAATGCTTGACATTATATTATATATACATATGTAATGCACTACAGAATCTATTTTTTTACCATAAAGACTGCATATGTTCGCCATTTGGACACTTACAAATGGTTAATTTCGTAGATTTAATCTGTTGCAAAAACATAGTGTCCGAATACATTACAGTATAACCTTATTGCCAAATAAACTGTTATTTACACAATAAGTTACTGCAGTAATTTATTGACCCAACCCTACAGATGAAGCAGCCAGTAAATAGTTTCTCAATCTTGTTTACTGTCTCTCCTGTCTTGATTACCTGCTGTCTGTAGTTCTTGGGAAGGAAATTGCAGATGATCTCGAGATATTTCTCGATAGCGGCGACGGTCTTGTTGTTCTCTAGCATCGAGTCAAGATACTGGATGACAACTTCGCAGACTCCGCAGTATTCTCCCGTCTCAAGATGCTTGTCCGCTGCAAGAAACAACATCTCAACTAGAGTGGACATAAAGGTAACAAATAACACTGTATAGATCATTGCGATGTGTCTGATGTCATTGAAAATATTCTTGACAAAAATCAATGCAAGTTATCATAAAAGTGTTCACTTAAAACAGCTCTACTCCTAAACTACTATTTTTCTAATTTGTTTGTCATTCTATCGGTAAATCAGCATTCGTTCTTTCCATCTTATGCAGTTATATTGCCCAGATATAAATAATCCGTTAGCATCATGATAAATTATCATCACCATTCGTTCTAAAATCAGGCACAGTAATATGTGCAACCGGTTTAAACTGGACAACAAATGCCATCAAATTGTGTGTGCAAACATTTGGGGAAATTATATCTTAAACAAAGTGATCTGCTATTTGAGTCATGTTTTCTGCTGCATGACAATATTGTTTGTCCACCAGATGCAACAATTCAACTTTAATTCAAATTCAATTTGAATGTCTGCCTCACCAGGTACCTGCTCATGCAAATAAAACAAAGTCATATGCGTGACAAGTTTTATTACATCACAATGTGCATTCAATTTGTCAGGCAATTAAATCGGCACTAGTAAGCAATAAGAAATCACAAGTCATTTCAATACACATTTGTTGATGTCGACATGACGTCATCATCATCTTGGTAAATTGACACGTCTTGAAGTTCTTCCACCTGTGGGTCTTGCCATGTTCGATGGCCTGGGACACGAGAACACCGACACAAACTCAAAATAACCTGTATCCTAAATGTTAGTTCCTAATGAAGACTACTAACAGCAGTCGAAACGACGGAGTTTAAATTTCATAGCTGTGATATGTAGTGTTTTGTTTTAGAGAACGTTTTTAATTTGTACATTTTAGTTACCGGTGTGTATTTACTTTAGAGATAGTTTGTAATTGGAATATCACCGACTGCGACTGCGGTTTTGTTACTGTGAGTGTAACAAAAAGATGTTCTCATGTTGTACTATTTTACATTGTCGATGTTGTCGCACCAGTGGGTGCCTCTGTCAACCCCACTCAAGGGTGCATCATCATCACATGTATGCAACTTCGGGGTGATCAAGTTTAAGACCTTTTCAAGACCAATGTTTCAAAAAAATATAATCTCTCCCCATGACAAATTCAATACAAGATAAAGACATTTTGCTCAAACACCTCCGACATGCCAATATGTAGTCAATTTTTTCAAAATACAGCCTTTGGCCTTGTTTAATGGAACCTAATTTATTTAAAACCTTTCTAAAGTAAACCCATTTTAAAGATCTTTTCAAGGGTTTAAACATGCAAGATCTGACTCAGTCTTGGAACACACCCTGTTCTGTGTCATAGTTGTCCAACTGTAGTTCCAACGTCTCCATACTTGTCTCAGATGAAGCGCCACACAATCCAAGTTTCTGTTTACACATGTAAACATGTCATGAATAATTGTGTCCTGTATATGTATGTAAACATGTCATGTGAAAGTATTCATTACACAGTGTAAACATGTCGTGAATTAATGTATACCATATAAACATATGCAAATGAATTCCGTATATGCAAATAAGCATGTAACGTGAATGTATTCTACACAAATGTGAAAATATGGCATGAATGAATGTTCTTTATATAGGTGTAAACATTGTATGAATTAGCACTTTTTTATACAAACGTAAACATGTCACATAAATTAATATTCTGTAATCTCTCATGTAAACCTGTCATGTATGTTGCATACAGGTGTAAATATATCACGATACATAGACACACACAAACATGTTGCAAAATTGTGTTCTGTGTAAACATGTTTGTACAACTGTATCTTGAACACTGATGTAAACATGTTATGTCATCATTCTGAATACATGTGTAAGCATGTCATGAATGATTTATGCATACAGGCGTAAACAGATCAAATGAATGTTGTTTGCACAGCAGCATAAACAGGTCAAACAAACTTTTCTCCATATATAATATGGAACATGTCACATCTTTTGCATACAACAAGTGTAAACATGACGTTTGAATATAGCTGTAACCATTTTGTGTTTTCACATACAGGCATATACATACTAAATACAGGTCTATCATATACATGAATGTAAGTAAAAGTACCATATATATATATATTGATATCTTACATACATATAAACATGTCACACGACTTACTGTGTAAACATGTCACATGATTTACTGTACACACTTGTTTGTAAACAGTCACATGACTTACTGAACACACAAGCCCCGGCTGTGCAAAGTTCTGGATGATTATAATGATATCTTCAGTGTACTTCTGTACAAAGTCCTCACACTGCAAACACAAAGTTCACACTTGATCATCACAGTGCTGTCATTCACGGTTTGTGGGGTATTTTAACCATTCACTGATATTCGTCAACATTATTTTGTTAGCCTTTGAACCAGGTTACATATCTAATTAAAATGACAAGCAATCTTTCAGCTGCTGAAAGTAACCACAATTTAAAATCACTTGCTAGCCAAACTAACTGACCCAAATACACAGCAATACATACGAAGGGTAAAAAACGTAAATACAACTATCGCTGACATTTCTGACTGGTTGCCATTTCAGAATTGAAATACACAACAAATAGTTCAGCCTCTGCTATTACTCGCTATGATTTTGGATTCTTAAAATATTCTCATATCACATACATGTTGTCATTTACAATTGTATTGTATTTTATTCAGTTTTTATTCAGACCCAATAATAGGATAGATAACAAAGTACCAAACAATTGCATACAGGCGTAAACATGTCATATGCAGGTGTTTTCCACACAGGTGTAAACGTATCACGTTTTTGCATAGAAACACAGAAATTAGTTATTGTTAAACAAATTTATCTTGTTTTACCCCCGAAACCCTTGAGAACAATGTGACAAGAAAGTGTGTCTCACCTCCTTGGAATAGACACTGGGCAGGACATCACAGACAGTCTCCAATGCTTTCTCAATCGCTTCGACTGACTTGTTCCTTCCGAACATCACGTCAAGGTACAAAGCAACAACTTGGCAAATGACACATTCCGCTTGATCCTGGATATTGTCTGCTAAAGGCGCAACACAATGACTCTTCTAGAGCACGCATAAAAATGTCACTCGGGAACAAAAACAAAACTTGGGAGATTATGTGCAACAATATGTACACAGTGACGCCATCTGGTTTGAAGAGGTCAGCGAAACATCGATGAAAGAAAAAATGTTGGTCATGCATCGATAAAACATGAACACCATTGAGACTGCCCGGAATAAACGCGCATGTTTATTACCCAGCAGACTGTCAGAGACAGAGGCATGATTATTTCACAGCTTGCACAAAAACTGCATCCATTTCAGCTAAGTGATGCCTAAAAATCATCACTGCATCACTTTAATTATTTATATGCAATTGTTTTTATAGCAAAATGATTGTGTAGTCACAGCATTTACAATATGCAGTAACTGTACGATCTCCTTATAAGCAAAAACATAGGATGCAGTGGAAAATGTGTAGATATGGGCAATGAAACAGGTTCCGAGAATGATCCCACATTCGCTTATTGAACATGTGGCGATATTATTGAGGTGCATAAACAGTTTCAAGGAAAGTATGATCAATAGTGATGTATCTTCTGACATTATCAAGCTGTATACAGACTGAGACAATGGAAGTAACAAGAGGTCAGTTTGAAACTGTTCAAAAACGTGCTTGCAAGAACAATACTCCCCAGTTTTCCTCACAACAAAATTCCACCGCAGATTTCCTATTAATTTGCCAGGTTGAATCTAATTCTTTTCTCATCACTAGTGGTAAAATCCTGCTCTCAATTGCAAAATTTTTAATTGCATAAAAATCTCCAGCTTCCCATTTTATAATGAAAATTAGCAAGCCAGATAAAAACATGTCTGTTTCAGCTTTAAAACTGTACATAAAATAACTTGGATACTTCATTTTGCAATTTCTAACCAATATCCAAGTGTTATCTAGCTAACAGGTAGTGGAAATTATACATTATCTACTAATTACTGGGGAGCTAACATGCTTTACAAGATAATTCTATAAAAACTATACCATGTACGAGAGACAATAAAACATTTAATTTGCATGGATTGGTTTTATATGTCTGTGTATTGTGGTAGTGTGACTTGTAAACATTTTATTGGCACATGTTTGTTTTAGTATTCGTTGTTCAGTGTAAGGCTGCAATGTCATTGTAGTGAAGATTTCAAACAGCGGACACCTGGATTGAGAAAGTTGCCTACAACACTACCAGGCGATGGAATGTGGGTGTAAGACCAGATTTTCCACAGTTTGTTTATCGAAATCTTACATTCGTAGCAAATATTATCAAGTAGACCAGATTTTCTACAATTTGTTTGTAGAAATCTTACATTTGTAGCAAATATTATCAAGCAGATCAGATTTTCCACAATTTGTTTGTAGAAATCTAACATTTGTTGCAAATATTATTAAGCAGACCAGATTTTCCACAATTTGTTTGTATAAATCTTACATTTGTAGCAAATATTATCAAGCAGACGTGTTATTCATGAAAAACTCTGGTTAGATATTACATAGTTCAGACTACAAAGCCCATATCTGAATACCCAGGGAAGGAGTATTTTATTTACAAAAACATTCATATGGGAACAATACATGAACTGGAATAACCAACAAACACAGCAGTTGACTTTGGATAAATGACTGCGACTCCGGTTTTGTTACTGTGAGTGTAACAAAAAATGTTCTCTGTATTATTTTACATTGTCGATGGTGTCCCACCAATGAGTGCCTCAGTCAACCCCACACAAGGGTGCTTCATCATCACATGTATGCAACTTCGGGGTGATCAAGTTTAAGACTTTTTCAAGACCAATGTTTCGAAAATGTTAAATCTCTCCCCATGACAAATTCAATATAAGATAAAGACATTTTGCTCAAACACCCTCGACAAGTCAATATGTATCCGGTATCCATTTGATCTTTTTTTCAAAATACAACCTTTGGCCTTGTTTAGAGGAACCCAATTTATTTAAAACCTTTCAATAGTAAACCCATTTTAAAGATCTTTTCAAGGGTTTAAATATGCAAGATCTGACTCAGTCTTGGAACACACCCTGTTCTGTGTCATAGTTGTCCAACTGTAGCTCCAACGTCTCCATACTTGTCTCAGATGAAGCGCCACACAATCCAAGTTTCTGTTTACACATGTAAACATTTCATGAATTATCATAAGTATTCTGTGTATGCACGTACACATGTCATGAATTATTGTATCCTGCGTATCTATGTAAACATGTCATATGAAAGTATTCAGCACACAGTGTAAATATGTTGTGAATGAATGTATACCGCATATGCATATACAAATGAATTCCGTATATGTAAATAAGCATGTAACCTGAATGTATTCTACACATATGTGAAAATATGGCATGAAGAAATGTGTTCTTTATATAGGTGTAAACATTGTATGAATTAGTGTCTTATGTGTACAAACGTAAGCATGTCACATAAATTAATATTCTGTAATCTCTCATGTAAACCTGTCATGTATTTTGCATACAGGTGTAAATATATCACATGATACATAGACACACACAAACATGTTGCAAGATTGTGTTCTGTGTAAACATGTTGTAAAACTGTATTTTGAACACTGATGTAAACATGTTATGTCATCATTCTGAATACATGTGTAAGCATGTCATATGACTGATTTATGCATACAGGCGTAAACAGATCAAATGAATGTTGTTTGTACAGCAGCATAAACAGGTCAAAACAATTTTTCTCCATATATAATATGGAACATGTCACATCTTTAGCATACAACAAGTGTAAACATGACGTTTGAATATAGCTGTAACCATGTTGTGTGTCTTCACATACAGGCAAATACATACTAAATACAGGTCTATCATATACATGAATGTAAGTAAAAGTACCATATATATATATATCGATATCTTACATACATATAAACATGTCACACGACTTACTGTGTAAACATGTCACATGATTTACTGTACACACTTGTTTGTAAACAGTCACACGACTTACTGAACACACAAGCCCCGGCTGTGCAAAGTTCTGGATGATTATAATGATATCTTCAGTGTACTTCTGTACAAAGTCCTCACACTGCAAACACAAAGTTCACACTTGATCATCACAGTGCTGTCATTCACGGTTTGTGGGGTATTTTAACCAATCACTGATATTCGTCAACATTATTTTGTCAGCCTTTGAACCAGGTTACATATCTAATTAAAATGACAAGCAATCACAATTTAAAATCACTTGCTAGCCAAACTAACTGACCCAAATACACAGCAATACATACGAAGGGTAAAAACCGATAAATACAACTATCGCCAACATTTCTGACTGGTTGCCATATCAGAATTGAAATACACAACAAATAGTTCAGCCTCTGCTATTACTTGCTATGATTTTGGATTCTTAAAATATTCTCATATCACATACATGTTGTCATTTACAATTGTATTGTATTTTATTCAGTTTTTATTCAGACCCAATAATAGGATAGATAACAAAGTACCAAACAATTGCATACACGCGTAAACATGTCATGTTTTTGCACACAAAGCACAGAAATTAGTTATTGTTAAACAAATTTGACACAACATAAACAGAAGCTGGACTCACCTCTTTGGCATAGACACTGGGCAAGACATCACAGACGGTCTCCAATGCTTTCTCAATCGCTTCGACTGACTTGTTCCTTCCGAGCATCACGTCAAGGTACAAAGCAACAACTTGGCAAATGACACATTCCGCTTGATCCTGGATATTGTCTGCTAAAGGCGCAACACAATGACTCTTCTAGAGCACGCATAAAAATGTCACTCGGGAACAAAAACAAAACTTTGGATTATGTGCAACAATATGTACAGTGATGCCATCTGGTGTGAAGAGGTCAGCGAAACATCGATGAAAGAAAAAATGTTGGTCATGCATCGATAAAACATGAACACCATTGAGACTGCCCGGAATAAACGCGCATGTTTATTACCCAGCAGACTGTCAGAGACAGAGGCATGGTTATTTCACAGCTTGCACAAAAATTGCATCCATTTCAGCTAAATGATGCCTAAAAATCATCACTGCATCACTTTAATTATTTATATGCAATTGTTTTTATAACAAAATTATTGTGTAGTCACAGCATTTACAATATGCAGTAACTGTACGGTCTCCTTATAAGCAAAAACATAGGATGCAGTGGAAAATGTGTAGATATGGGCAATGAAACAGGTTCCGAGAATGATCCCACATTCGCTTATTGAACATGTGGTGATATTATTGAGGTGCATAAACAGTTTCAAGGAAAGTATGATCAATAGTGATGTATCTTCTGACATTATCAAGCTGTATACAGACTGAGACAATGGAAGTAACAAGAGGTCACAGTTTGAAACTGTGCTGGGGAGCTAACATGCTTTACAAGATAATTATTCTGTAAAAACTATGCCATGTACGAGGGATAATAAAACATTTTATTTGCATGGATTGGTTTTATATGTCTGTGTATTGTGGTAGTGTGACTTGTAAACATTTTGTTGGCACGTGTTTGTTTTAGTATTCGTCGTTCAGTGTAAGGCTGCAATGTCATTGTAGTGAAGCTTTCAAACAGCGGACACCTGGATCGAGAAAGATGCCAACAACACTACCAGGTGATGGAATATGGGCGTAAAGCAGCAGAGCAGATTTTCCACAATTTGTTTGTAGAAATCTAATATTTGTAGCAAATATTATTAAGCAGACCAGATTTTCCACAATTTTTTGTAGACATCTTTTTCCACAATTTGTTTATATAATTCTTACATTTGTAGCAAATATTATCTAGCAGACCAGATTTTCCACATTTTGTTTATACTTATAGCAAAGACTATTTCTAGTAGCCTAGCTGAAGATGTCACACAGGTATAACACATTGCAAATGACATGTTATAACAAAAATATTTTGCACATGTAACATTATGTTTTATTGGGCACTAGCTGAGTTACCCTGGCATTGCACGATGAAAAAAAACCTCTATTAATATTTTCTAGTTAAAGTTGTCTCTAGATTAAAGAGATTATGCAATGTCCATGGACAAGTAAACTTTTACTATACTAGCATACCTCCAACCATGTAGCAACGAACTACTGTTGACTAGCACCAAGGTGGGAAAAAGGCCCTCTAAAAAAGAATTTAACATAAAAACATGTAAGTATATAACTCTAAATAACTATCACAGTGGTTTTTAAATACATCACCAACTGGTAGACGAGAGGCAAAATATTGTAGGAAGCGAATGAACACAGAGGCGAGTGTACATCAGCGCCTGGGAGGATATGCACTTAGGAAGAGAGAAGAAAGGCAAGTCCCGCAGTTGAATAAATGATTGGTCTACCTTTGTTCGAGGCTACGAGACTGCTACACAGGCCCAGGGCAGTGCACACTTCCTTCGGGTCGAGTTGTTGTTCCAACATCGCAATGATCGTCCTGCCATAATCGTTAACAAACTGTATGCACTCAGCCTTGATCGTGTCCGGCATCAGGTCACACACCTTGTCCAGGGCAGCAATGATTTCTGTCTGGAAAAGGCAATCACCATGGTTAGTAACAATTGAGTTCTTATATAGCGCAGTATCCAGTCCTCAGGACTGCTAAAAATGCATTACACTTTACTGTCTGGCAGACCTGTTTAATCGATCACCATCTCGACTTCTCTGGGAAGAATTTATCCACAATGCAATTACTGTGCGAAGGTCATTTGTACACAAATGACACAAACAAACAATTCATACAACTGAGTGAACTGGAGCAACAGGAGTGGCCTAAGTAAGCCATATAGGAGATACAGCTCTGTCCCCATAGTTAGCATGTTAATATACATGATACACACATATAGATATATTATATATATAGATCATCCAAGATTGCATACAAAGCAAAAACGTATAAACGAGTAAGGAAACCATTCTACTTCCACCAACTATGAACAAAATTACTTTCACAAATATTTTCAAAACTATTCAATATCTTAAAAACTTCTCACCTCTGTTGCGTTGTCGCCAAGCATGCTGTCGACCTCCCGGATGACGAACTCACACATGACGCACGCGCTCGACACCTTTGTCTTGTGGGGCTTTGGTGCAATGACGGGCGTCTTGGGCATTGCCAGGCGGGTCAGGGTTGAGGCATTGGAGATAACGTTTGTGTCAGTCTTGCAGAAGCCAAGAGCGCGGCAACGGGTGTCAGGGTCCTGTAACGATGAGGTAAAATTTAAACAGGGGTCTTCTCCATGGCTTAAGATTGGCAGACAACCAACAATCGCTTCAGACAAATTGCATTTTCGAGTAACGTGTCAAACACTAAAATCCAAATGTATTATTATATTATGTTTTAAAATTATAAATTAAGGTATATAGAATGCATTGGTTATGCGAGGACGGTAGAACTAGCATTCATCCACAATAGTTCCCTTTGTCAGGTAGGTTCATGGACCAACAATGGAATGTATATCCTTTCCACCAACAAAGCAAATATGTGTGAGTTTGCATGCATGTGTGTCCGTGAATTTTTTTAATAATTCAGAAACATCCTTGCTGTTGCAACACAAATAAATAACACTCACAAGTTCGTTGACGAGCAACTCAAAGATGTCGCTGGCGTACTTGTCAACGGCCACGATGCACTAACAAACAGATATTACATCAACATTCAGTATTCATCTATCAACATGTGTCATCCAAGTTAAGTATAAATATGATTGTAATCACAACGAACTGTTATCAAACACATTATGACATGAAAACAATCAACAGATTTAATACGGAGGCCCTATAAATAACACTTGTAATCAATTATTGTGACAAGATTTAAAAAAATAATTACAATGTGATTTGATTAGCAGTAATACTGGCATATGTAATATTGGTGTAATCTAGCTTCACTTTGGGTGAACACATAAAATTATTTTACCATAAAAACAAATTGATATGCACCAAAATGTATTTTTTTTTATTTCCCCATCATCAAGGGAAAGTTGAAACACTCAGTTCAACATGCATTGTGCAACACGGTTTTAAAGCTAGTACTAAAAAATATATGACAAGCCACATCCTTGACATCTGAGATACACTTTGTGCTTTCTGATCTTGCCTTGTTCACCCTACCAACTCGAACATTAATTTACACAAGGTAACTTTGCATAACAAGTAGCATGCTTTAAATTTATTGCAATACGTGTTGTATCACGGTGGTACTGTATTAATATATCCCTAACTTTTTGGTAACACAAACTGTCTCAGGCTTAAATTCCAACACTGAAATTGTCTGCTCTACATGGGCCTAAATCTGCAAACATGGCATGGATACAAACTACCTCTGTAGTTTACATACCATCGACATGGTCAAACATTCCTATACTAAACTGAGCCAACAAATAACATAGGTACACATCATATGACAACACATGTATACATTACACTTGATCTTGTAGTGCCAGGCCAATGCAGGATGGAGTACCTGCCTGTTAATGATACCAAGATATCTAAATCCTGATATTACACATTCTTCCCTGATTTTACTCTTCACATTTTTAACAACATTTTCTAAGTGTAATTGTACTTGTTGTAAAGAATTACAATAAATGATCTGAATCCGAATGCCAGTGATCTACATAAAAAAAAAAAAATGCGTAACTAACTGAATATACACAGACGGAACAACTTGATACACTTCAAAACTGTAGTGTTGATCTGATTTAGACCCAGATGACAAACAAATACTAGAGACACGAGTCTCTGGCCAAGTGCTCAGTAATTTTTGTGTACAGTGCACAAACTCTAGTTAGACTGGCAGCATATGACTGACTCAACAAGGCCCTTCACAAAGCATTCTAAATATTTCACGAGCACTATCAGTCCGTAATATCAGAACTGTTACCAAATATCTCGTCATGACAGGTCATCATGATGCTAACAGTGCACCAACAACTGGCTTTATTTATACATATTTTGTTCAAAGCAAATGAATGAAGGAAATGGTGTCGCTTACTACAGAAAACAAAATAATAAAAGGCATTCATCCTAACTTTTATAGTCACATTGCAAATGTCTGATACAAGCTAAACAAATTGTAGCAATGAAGCTGTATATATATATATATATATTATATATATATATATATTGAGCCTCCCACTATGCTGTTTTATCATAAACATGGATGAAATACTAATTTATCTGATCTTGTTGTATGAAATACGGGCGATACTAAACAAAGTACTCACAACAGCTTCCATGGCTCCAAGACGAGAACACAGCTTCTCCTTAATGACTTTGATCACCTTTTTCTGTCAATAAAAATGTCATAGGTAAGTGAACATTTACATTATTTACAACAAAATACAAATCATTATTCAGTTGGTATGGAAAAACTTCAGATGAGGTTGTCTTCAAGGTGAATGGAACCATTTATTGTAACAAATGATCACACTTGTGATAGCGAAATTCTGATGATGTTTAAACTAACATAGATAATTATTTCTTGTATCTGCAGTTGTTTTTACCCTAAAAAGAGACTCTGAGTAGAGTTAAAAAAAGCCAGTTTAGAGTTTCCAGACTTTTGGCCCAAGTCCACCCAATTTTTGCTAGATCTAGTAGATACGATAGGTCATTGGCCAGAATTAGTATTATGACAACAGTCGACAACATCCTGCGGGTCTTTTACGACTGTGTTACATAAACTTACATCAAAGATCCTTACACGATCGCATGGGCCGCAGTGCTTTTTCATGCACGCTTAGCGATAAACATTCACTCTATCAATACTGCTACATTTGCTTTTTATGTAATAAAACAACAATGTTTGAATAAAACTAGTTATCATATGTTTAATGGTGCACTCTTGTCAAACATTGTTGCATTTACCAAGGATTTTTTTTAATGCTTCCGTTGACCTTTAACCCTCTCGTAAATAAACCCGACTCCCATTCATGGCCAGAGTACGCCTGACTACGCCCGAATACAGGGGAACATTTAAACTGGTACTGCAAAACAGTGTCATCCAATAACAGCAATTTATTTCGGCAGTTAGCAGATGACTGCCTACTATATAGAGAAATCAAAACACTCAACGATCACAATCACATTGCACTACAACACGACATAAAACAACTCCAAACATGGGCAAAAGACTGGGGTATGAACTTCAATACAAACAAATGCTACATCCTCAGTGTAAAACTTAAAACTGACTATTTCTACACCTTAAATAACATCACCCTAGAACGTGTAAACTGCAATCCCTATCTTGGTATCTCTATCTCCGACGACCTTAAATGGCACTCCCACATCGCAACAACTAAAAAAGCAAACTCAACACTTGGTTTCCTAAGACATAACATACGACACTGTCCTATAAACAACAAACGGACCGCATATATTGCCCTTGTGCGTGCTGCTTTAGAGTACTGAGCCATAGTGTGGGACCCATACCATCAGGGGGGCATAGATAAACTAGAACGTATACAACACCGTGCTGCTCGCTTCATTACCGGCGACTACCACTCCAGACATGAAGGATCAATGACAAACATATTAATAGACCTAAAACTCAATACCATACAAAGCAGACGTCGGGATCTACGACTCAAATACATGTACAAAATAGCCATTTTCCAGATCACGTATCCTCAAACTTTTTACAACACCTAACAACCAATAACACCAGGTGCTATATAGTACCTGCATCCCACACCGACCAATTCAAAAACTCATACTTTGTAAAGACAATAGAAGACTGGAAAAAACTAAACAAGTCGCAGGTCCAGGCTGAGACCATAAACGATTTCAGTCTCCTATCCTGCGGCTCAAACACTCAATAACACCATACGCACCCACCCCATCGTAAACCATAGCCAACAGTGGCTCCTTACGAGGTAAATAATTAGAAGAATTAGAATAATATTGAAGTTTCACTGGGAAGCGTCAAAAGTTATAAATGTTGGCGATTTCCGGGGCTAAACAGCGCCCACCACCACTCGGTTTTGTGGTCGAACTCAGCATCACACAATTTCCAGTCCCTCTTTTATGCCATGCTGTGAATACTTTAATGGGGACTTTTAGCCAATCAGATTAAGTTTAACATTTGCTGCGGGCTTTGTTGTAATTCTCGACGTTTTCATTATGTCAAACTCCAATGATTCGGATTTTGATGGGATTTTATAATCGAGTTTATAACGAACGCTGCCATCAAAGAGGAATATTTTGCACTATGGTTACGCATTCTAAATATAACAATGACTTAATAGTTCAGATGGGATGAAGGCTATGATCGCGAAGAACACCATTTTGTATCAAATCTTACATTTACATGCCTCCGAAAAAATTAAATTATTTCAGTTTTATTTACCATAGACATTAAATTAGTTTTCCATTCTGTAGCATAGTAATTTAAGAACATTTCATATGCAGCATGTATCCACTAATTATTAATGAAAAACATTTTGTTAATGAATTGTTTAAATATTAAATTTTTGTCAAATTTTAGCAATTAATATTTGGGTAATAAATTGACATCTGGTATTAGTTCTTCAGATGTAGTAAAAATGTTATTTGAATCGGATCAAAAATTATTTATTTGCATTCATGCAATCCGAGTATATCACAATTCATTCACAGCACAATCTCTTGATTTAATAGGATTCAATGGCCGTGAGAGGGTTAAATAACCCATCTCTTGAATACTGACACTGGCATTTCAAGCGACTAACTGGTAATTACCAAAAAATAAATAGCCATACCAGTGCCTGGCTGAATATATTCTAATAAATCATTACAGGAGAAATATTTTCCACATCATGACCACAACACAACTGAAAATTTCAGAATTGTAGACATGCATAGTTGATAAATTGGTTACTGTAGAATGATCCTAACCTGTGTTGCTGGATCACGGTCGAGGGTCTGAAGCTCGGCGAAGACGGTCTTGCAGACAACACAAGCACTGGTGGCGTCCATCTGTAATAGTCACGTCCGTATTAGTATGATTAGAGGCAGAGGTGGGAGGACTTGTGGGATGATTTGGTGGGATTGGGAGGGAAGAGAGAGTGAGAGACAGGAGTGGAAATAGGTGTTGGAGATGGCAGGGAAACACGACCAATGATGGAAGGAGTCAGACTAGTGTCGATAACAGCCTCATTGTGGACTTCAGGGACAAAGGGCAACTAGTATGTTTAAGTGTACTATGGTGTTTTGTCATATATTGTAATATGAAAGAAATAATAGAATTATACTGATGCTTTAACTCATCAGAGCTTTACAGTAATTGATAAACACTGCGTAAATTACCAATGCTGGATTAAGAAAAACATCGCAAGAAAACCTGCCTCGTGACTCATCTTGTACAGTGGTGACATCTGGAGTCGGAATGTGGCAAGAAGGGCCCGGCTTTTGGCTGTCGACTGGCAGAGACACAAAGCCTGGCAAATCATGTCAGGATCCTGTGGCAAAGACACCCTATTTCATTACCAATTACCTATGTATCAAGTACATGTTATAATATACAATTCATACATTACTATGCCATTTAATATCTATTATAAGATAACATAACATTCATATCACAACTGTTATTATATTTTAGGATATTACTTGAAAAGTAAAAAAGACTTTGTGGCAACAATTTGTCGTGAATCAGTGGACAATTTCTTCTTTTCAGTTTTCTGCCACACATCTTTGACTACATTCACTTCATTCTACTCTACTTTGTCTTCACCCATTTTCTTAATATTTCCATCCTTTTTCAGTCCAATAAAACAATTAGTTTCTGCACCGTAATCTTTTTCTATGTAACTGTCCTTCTATTTCCAACTTCACAAATCCTTCACTTTTTACGGTGTTACCTAACTTGTGAACTACCCGGTCTATGAGTTACATGAGGCAACAAGAAACAAATAGATTACTCACAATCTGTGCTTGGAGCATGGACATGATCAGGGGAACATAGGCGTCCACCTCTTTGTTGCACTGAAATAGCAAAAATATCTCATATAAATTAAACAAATAAGATTAGCATTGCCTGTTTATACCCTCAGTGCAACATGTTGGCTGTTTCAGTGGAGAGTTGCACCATTACACAACAACTTTGTCAGTTAACATGGTGCAGTGTCGTGGTAAAGATAGACAAAATTATAAGTTTGCTATTAATCAAGAATTATTTGTTCTTCACATTAATGCACTGTGTATAAATTACAGGTATGTATGTTCTGTACATAGTATCTTTAGACACACACAGCCAAGACCATAACACTGAGTGTGTGTGTGTGTGTGTGTGTGTGTGTGTGTGTGTGTGTGTGTGTGTGTGTGTGTGTGTGTGTGTGGGTGCGATGTGTGTTGTGTGTGTGTGTGTGTGTGCACGTACATGAGCAAATGAGCATGCAGAAATAAATGTGTGTGCATGTGTGCATGAGCATATGTGCAGCTGAGGAAACCAATAATGCCCAAAAAGCACAGTTCATCAGCTAGTCATCACAGTCATTGATGGAGAATGGAAGAGAAATATAAACTTGCCATGTCGGAGAGGGAACCGAGATTAGCACAGATGTAGTTCTCCAGATACTTCTCCACTTGTTTCTACAAGAGAATGTCTCGAGAGATACAGACAACACACAGAGAGCTCTAGTCCACTCTCCAGCGTGCGGCAAAATGTAGCAATAAACATTTGTGAAAATGTTCATCAAATCAGAATAATTAATTTGAAACAAACTTCTTTTAAATCACAACTATGAACGTTAATTTACATAAAAGTTTCAATTACCCACAGGAAATGACTCAGTTCCCCGTGAAGACTTCCAGGGGTCATTTAAACATTGAACGTTAGTTAATTAAACTTCATAGTTGTCATCTAAAAAAATTTGAGTTAAACTTAATAATCTAACTTTGACACAAAACAGTCATACAAACAACATCTCGCTAGACTTCACTTCTCTCCTATTTCATTGGCACTGCAAATATCATTCAGTGTCATTATTAAATTTTACAGCATCAAAAGATAATTAAATTGTCTGTTCTCTGAATGCTGTTTTTGTTTGTTTGTTGCGACTGCCTGAGGAGAGACATGTGTTCTGTCACATACTCAAGGTCAACCAACTGACCTCAGTGCTCTTGCTGGTTAGCGAGTCTCGCAGGTCCTTTATCAGAGTTTTGCAGTCGGTGCACACTTTGCTGGAATCACCATTTGCGTCACGGAATTTCTGTAAAAGAATACAATGTATAGATGCCTCATAAAATGACCCTGGATAAGTAGGATAGGGCCACAGGTGAAATCAAATCAGAAATTTATATTTCGTTGACATTCGGGAAATATTACGACCCTTCGTGGATGTGTTGCAGTTTTTACGTTTCACGGTCATTACGGTGCTATAGATCGGCAATGTTTTTCAACAATGCTTTCTCTGAAGCTGCGACCAAAATTTTGAACAAACTTCCCATCACTTTAAGGCCTGGTACGGGTGCTAATTTACGCTTTTTTGAAAAAATATGTCAATTTAATTTTTCAGCGCCAGATAGTAGATTTGTATGTTTACTATAAATAAACTTCACTTTTAGACCAACAACATACCTCTAAACGACTTTTATTCATGTATAAAGTCCACCCTTATCACAATGATATATCCATTTTTATTGGGAAGACACGAAATGCGCTGAAAGTTGTCAATGTTTATGCCATGACAACGCGGTCCTTCCTTCGACTTACGCCATCTTGTTTGATATTTTTGGAACCGCCAAAATATCGTCTATCAATCACCGTAGTCGGTAATCCCGCCCTTATGAAAGCATTCGGCCAACATCGGTATTTATGCAAGCTATATTTTGCCGAGAATGACCTTATTTGGCATTCGGTAACCGTCGTGTCGTCATCCGCTAAGTTCCGTGACGCGCCTCGTGTCTATGAACACTGTGATTGGTTTACGAAGTTGCGCAAGCGCAAAACTCTCCCAGCATGCCACTTGTTGCTACTTCCCATTGTTTATCAAATATGGCGGTTTTCTCGAGCGATGTGAGTTTTGTCTCTGACGATGTTGATAAGAGATAGTTTAGAGTTAGTTAGCATAGAGAAAAGTTGCGGAAAGGGACGTTGTGGCTGAATGTCATTTGTGAAGAAAAGGCGGCAGTTATTGGCGGCTTCTGCGTGGGGAAAACGCAAGTTAATTTCGTCGTGTGTCAGAAACGCTGGCGAAGACGCGGCAATGCCAGTCAGAGCTGTCACTTCGACTTCGCTGCCCGTTGCCATGGCTGAGTGTGGGGCTTGTGCTAATGTTACTATCGGCACCAGTGACGGTACGATAGTTAAAGAGACTGCAGCTTTGCCAAATAGTGCGTCCTGTAGCCGGACAAAGCTAGTACTGATGCGTGATGACAGCAGGCCTGTTAACAGGCCTTGCCCTTGGGCTTGACATGTTAACTGTTTGGTATATAAGACTAAGTTATTGCTTTGTTAACTTATATTTTCAGAACTGTGCAACTTATATATGGGCGTCTGTTCTTTTCAGTAAAACCTGTAACTTGCTGTTGCCCCAGATTTGTTGGCATATAAATAAAATTGTATTATTATCATGTGGATATATTTCATCATAAACATTGCTTGTTATGCATAATTAATGTTGTGAGAAATCAAACACCTTTAATTGAATTGTTTTGGCTGTTTACAGCCATTACTATTCACATCTTGACATTTCAGTGTCAGATGGACGTTTACAGAAAATCAGATGATGATGCAAATGACCTTTATATTTATAAAAAAAGCTAAATTGTATAAATTCTGTGGGTGTATTTCATCTCAGATATTATTTATTGTGCATAATTAATGTCTGGGAGATGAACAAACACAATTTATTGAATGTTTTACTTGTTTACAATAATATTATTCATATTATCACTGTGTAAACTTTGACGGCCGTTTACAGAAAATCACGTTTTTGGCCATATAAACTTGCAACACTCTGGAAGTAAAAATGATATGATAATCTGGTTTTGATTGTTGTGTTCTCCTGAGTATTCTGCACAATCTGTATAAAAAACATTTTGGATTTGTGTTTTACCTTTGTAGTTATCTAAAAAAAAGTTGCATTTTCAATAAATCGGTTTTGAAAATTCAAAATAAAATATAAATATTAAACAAAATTTAAATGTTTTTTATACGGATTGTGAAGAATATCCAGGAGAACACAACAGGCTAAGTTAGATTACCATATCATTTTTACTTCCAGAGTGTTGCAATTTTCTAGATGTGCTATGAATACCACCATTTGGCGGCCATTTTGTTTATTACCATGGAAACGGGGGGTCTGGCAGAAAAAAATGTCATACATTTTTTACTCAGTAATAGCTTTTCTACAGCTTGGATGCCAAAAAATTATATTAATTATGCATTTTAAAAAGTGTCCTATCTAGCTGCCATACCTCCCCTTAAGATAAAATTATCTGAAAATGCAGTTTCCTACCACAAAAAGGAAGACATTTTATTTGAAATTACATCACCACCCTAAATCTACATAAATGTGACTTGCCACAGCAAAGGGGGTTGAAGTAGCAAAATGTTTAAATTGAATTTTGCACTTTTCAGGATTGCATGGAACATGTGCTTTAAAATGAAAACTCATTTGTTGAAATAACTTCAGTAGTTGTTTATTTATTGCTAAATTTGAAGGACACTTTAAGAAGTCACGTTTTGAGAAACTAGGTAATTCTGACACATATTGTTTATTTTTTGTAATCAATGGGTTCATAAATGCATTTATTTTATTAATTTTTGATTGTTTGTCGAGGAAAATAAACCAGACATTGAAAGATGAAATTAAAGGTTTGCATTACTGCCAAAATCATAAAAATTATGAAACATGGCCTAGACAGCTACTTTTGGCTTGTGTCCAAAATAGACCATGTGACTTAATGCCCGGTTCACTGAGGCGGGTCACATGTAGCACTGTGGCTACCTACCTTGAAAGGACAGTAGCCGGCGTTGGATGAGACGGTTGTTGTGGAAACAGGGGCTGGGTGCTGGACCTTGTCCTCGAGACCACTGCACAGACCCAGCAGACCACAGACCATTTGTGGATCCTACAAAACATGCATATACGTTCACTTTGAAATTGACGCACAGACACATGATCTTTATCTCCAATTGTCACTTCCGCGAACCAGTTTGTGAACCCACAAAAATATTTTATAGGTTACAGACCACAGTTGATGTTCCCATTGGTGGCCGAGTTAAATTTTGTTTTGATTTAATTAAAACCAGACCCCAAAATTTCTTAAACTTCTTCATTTTCATTGATATCCTGAACAAGTCTCATGAAAACTACATACATACAGCTCTTTTAATCATATCACAAATGTGTTTACCGTCAAAAATTACCAATATCTTAATATGCCTACCAACATGTCACCATCCAAATACCAAAGCATCTTCAAATCTGTTTCAAACTCCAGCAACTCACTGCCAAAGGTTCAACATCCAAATGTTCGAACCTTGCCGGATGAAAACGATTACTTCTTGGAAAATAAAATAACTTAAATCTGCTCATTTGCATATTTTAGGCAGTACATTGGTCTGAAACACTTCCAGAAGTCTAACTATAGTCCGACCTCTATAGCAACATAAATGTTTTAACAAAGAGCATACAAATAATACAACACACTCAAAATATGACATAGGCATGTTTGATGAATACACAACAGTGGTGTGAGAAGACAACTTACGAGGCGGGCGGAGATGGTACTCATGAGATCTGGCAAGTCATTCTGCACCACGCTTTTGCACTATGATAAAAACATTCACTTGTGTTAACAGTAATAATAAACAAGTCCATACATTGCAGCAATGTACAAACAAGGTAGAAATTAGTTGATTATTACTTAACAACAAGCACGGGAACTAATAATTGAGGTAGCAAGTATTATTTATGTGCATTGCAGAACATTTCCGCAATTGAAGTTTTTGTTTATACAACTTGCTCTACGCTGCTTATGAAATAAACATGAAAATTACCTTTCCTTTAGAATCCCTAATCTTACTAATGGAAAATCAATGGTAAATATTAAACAAACTAGACCCAAAAAATTAAACCAATTCCAAGTTGAAGCATCTAGCTGACAGACTGAACAATTTACCTATTTAGACGAATGGTGACTGACTGTTGAGACTGACAGGTGGTACTTACTTTGGCCTCCAACGTCTTGCTGGGAATGACATCACAGACCGACATGAGCATCTTCTGGATCTGATCCTGGGGAACAAGAGAGCAGTTGTGATGTCACAGCAGGAATACATGCAATCAGGTAAAATAGCAACCAAGTAAAACTGCATATTATACTCACTATAGAAGGAAGTACTTCAGGACACAATGTAACGCTGACGAAGGGACAGTGCAGATATGACACTGCAGTGGTCACTCTTACACAGCATTATCAACGAATAGAACAAATAATGTACCGTTTGTGTGGATGCTGGCTGTAGGAATATGTTTAAAACTGACTAATATTTCAGAATGGTGAGTTATATATAGACAGAAAACATGTCAGTGTCTTGATAAAACAATGCTTCCTTGTCCAGTTGCTAACTGGAACTTTAGCTCAGGGTAATAATTTTGTTAAACAATATTATAAAATTATTTATGATTTAGGAAGTACTGTGCAGAAAAGACAGTATCAATTGTAGGATCCATTTTTTAGGTGCTGCCCAACTTCTGAGATTTGTCGAGATGTGGTTTACATAATGATATCACTTGAGACACAATATTATACAATGTTTATTTACCACAGATTGTCTGTTGTCCAACATTTTCCTCACTTCCCCAATGATCGTTTCACAGAACAAACACTCCTCAGATCCATCCTACAAGTACCAATGACAAGTCAATCACAGACACCTTCATTTACAGCATATTCAGAAACAGAGATAGTGTCTGAATAAAATGACATTGATACTAGTAATGTCGTTCACCTGAAAGTAGGAACTCTACTTTCAAATACCAAATATGTATTCACTCTGATACGGTGTCAATAACAAAATTGGGATGAGTCACTAACATAAGTAGTTACTTGTCAAGCTAGTGATCCAATGTGATATCTACAAATTTACAACGACTGCATTTTCATGAGATTACTGAACATTCTTCAGGATAGTTCGTTTTCAAATTCGAAACTTTCATTTTTCATATCCAAGAATAATGAATGACGTCACGTGTACGATGACGTCATTCAGCGTCATAGGTACTGATGAAGTCGACGTGACACGTCAACGAAAGCCTCTACCAGGTAATTTAACATTATTCTTGGATATGAAAAATGAAAGTTTCGAATTTGCATTTTCATGATCTAAAAAATAAAGAAAGCTCAATCAATATCTGGACACAAGCCGCATACACTTGGTGTTTGCAGTTCTAAACTGTTCCTTGGAAATACATTCTTCTGAACATTTTATTGGACATTACAATTAACCAATGTATCTTGCCATTTAAATCGGCAAACTGCGAACCGGGGGCCAAGTGCGGCCCGCAGAGCTATTTCATGCAGCCCTCGGACTAAAAGTGAGATTGTTCACAATCCGGCCCGCGGGGTGACAACAGCAGATGTACCTTCAATGGTAACTAAACAAAGAGCAATCCGGCAAAGTTACCACCATGGAGTTGATGCTTATAGAAAGCTACTACCGGTACATGCATTTGGCGACGGAACACTTTCCTGATCTAATCAAACACGCTACGCTTATTGCCAATTTCTTTGGTGGAGCAGCAACTACACCAAATGTCAAACTAGTCATGGTGATGCCAATTCTGTACCAAGAATACTGACAATGAATAATAGGTGCTTTCTAATGGTAACATCCAAGAATTGTTCACATTTACACGTCGATGTTGATCAATTTTTGTGATATTCAAATACACCGCCATTTGCGTAAACTTGTTAACTAACTAGAACCAACATCTGAGACATTCCAATGCAAACGGCCATTTTTTATTCAGACAAACAAATGCAGTTTGGCATTTTCTTCTTAACACGTTTCACTGGTAAACACCATCCAAACCCTTGTTGTTGTTGTAGACATGTTTTCTATTTCCAGAGGTCAACAATTCAAACTTTATAAGGGCCTTCTCTCATGTGATGCACCTGCGTAACCAATTCACAACCTGAAATACACAACTTGAAGAGGTCTCACTGTGTCAATAAGAAACACACTGAGGAAGACCAGATGAAAGCCTACCTTAGGCAGGATCTGTTTAGACCAGACCGTGGTCATGCAGTGCTGTAGTGCTCCACATTTCTTGGCCACTGCCAGATCACTGCACCAGTATGACTCCCCCCACTCACAGTTGTCATTGAGAGGCACTGCCCCCGCTGCAAATAGTGCACAGGTTTAACTACAAATACAAACATGCAACAAAAACAACATTTAAAATTAATTTGGGGACATCCTACAATACGCCTATTTATAGTTATACAAAGACATCCCAGCCACACTGTGATTGTCATAAGTGATGTTTCATAAATTAGTGTTCAAGTTGCTTTGCTTAAGTTTTCATTCTGGCCATACACTAAATGTGACCCATCTTAACGAAATGAGTCGGATGTCGGCAAATCTGATTTTCCGTAAATGCTGTTTATGTGAACAAATCGCGAATCCATCGATTTTGAGATTTCCCCTGAACATTATTCTTTGGTATTCGTTTTATCGATTGCTACTCTAGCTACCCTCTAATTAAGTCTTTTTTGTGTATTTTAAAGCGATTTTTGTAGAGCTATGCGAAGTGTTCCGCTCAATTTCCTTAAAATAACGCCGAAAATGCCAGTAATTGCACGCGTTCGTAACTGCTAATTTTGGGACGCTCCTAACACATGAGATATCACCACGAAGCTTGACGCGTCATCTTCCTATATATGGGCATAAATATGCTAATAACTACATTCTGTGACCTCTAGAGAGCTTGGAAGAGGCCCCCTGTTTACGCCAGCTGTGTAAACAATTTGGATCACGTGGTAGCAACAGCAACTGCGTGACCCAGGCAACTGTTCTCATTGGTTCAGTGATGGGTCATTTACATAATCTGCAAACACACGCGTGCGCACAATGTATTTCACCGCGTCACTGCTGACCCAGATAACGATTAAGAAGATGTGAAGAACGGCGTTTAACGTGGCGAAGCTGTTAAATTCGGATGGAAGTGATCGCGCACAGATTGACAGTTTGATCGAGGAGTATTTTTAGGATTTTTAACGGATGGAAACGAGCCTGACGAGCAAACATTTTTAGCTAGATCTGTCCACGGTAATTAAGGTACATTTCATGAAACATAACGAATATTTTGCATCAACTTTGACAGTCGTTTTTGGGGTTTGAAGGTTTCTACCCCACATGTGTTAAGCCATAACTTCAGTTAGAATTATAATGACTTCTTACATGATACACCATGTAAAAGCAGAGATTCTGCTCTTTCCAACGCTACTAATAACTCAATATTAAAAATTTCCGACATGCGACTCATTTCGTTAAGATGGGTCACAAATATCTATAGAAATGCTGTTTACAATTTAGTTTTATTTGAACTGTTATTGTGTGTATTAGTTTATAAAATTCCTTGGCTAATGATGACCGCATTTAACTCATCCTTGTATCTAACAAAGTTTTTTCCTATTTCAATAATGGCTGACATGTATAAATTTAATACATCTCAAAAAAGGTGTTTTTGAATGAAAATAACTGGTACAGGAGAAAAAAAAGGAAGCAGTCAACCAAATGAGATCTGCCCTGAACCGAGACATCAGACAGGAACTCCCACCAGTCCTTTTGCCGCATGTGTCACATGACACGTTCTAGTCTTATGACAATACCCATTTAGTGCGACAAGACAAAGACAGTGCAACGTGGTTGAAATACTTGAAACAAACAAAAACAAGTTTGAACATTTTTAGAATAAAGCTAAATACCATATCAACATCTACTGTACCAGATGGAACAGGAACTAGCACTGACAATGTCCAGTACTGTCCAGTACTGTCCATTCAACCGTGAGTGTCCGCTCAAATGTGGATGTAAACAATTCAACAATCTAATTTTACTGTCAGAAAGGCAGAAGCCATGAGACTTCTTGTTCACTATTGTCTTTTTATTGTTGTTCGTAAAACATAAAAATGTACACAACCAAGTAATGCAGACGTAGTAATATCTTCAATATTTATAAGATTTATGGGAAATTATGCAGTGAACAATATTTCTTTTAATATAAAAACCTCTAATAAGAATATTCGAAGCCGACAAAGTGACGACTACTGAAGTTGTGTGTAGCTTAATATTAAGCACTGACTTTGAGTCTTTGTTCACTTGTGAATTATGACTTACGTAGACGTAGTTATGAAATCTTGCCTAGCTTTTATTGTCAAATCATGCCTTATCTTTGAGTTTGACCGAGTTGTTCACATGCGGACTTAAATTTTCTGAAGAGTTTTGCACATTTGGATAGCAATCTTGGATCAAGTCAAACAATGTATCGATAATCGCTCGTATCCGTGTTCAGTCGACTGTCAACTTCCAAACGCGGTACCAAAACAATAAGGAAACCGGTAGTTTGCCCGATCGACTACGCAGATGACGCTGACTCATGTCTCATGACTGACAACACAACGAGCTGGCAATGTGGCAACGTAGTTTCTGGCAGATAACTCGCTGAAATAGTAAACCCAGAGCAGATGTGCTCGATTATACTTACCGTATGCAATAATACCAAACAGTATGAACAACTTCATCTTGGACGGCGTTCCTCGACAAGAAAATGCGACTTACTGAGACGAACAACGAAAACACGACTCTACCGACTCAAATCATGTGATGCCCCTGTCACGTGAGATTGTCGTCACACGTAATATTTCTGTCGCGTGACTTATCTCAAAATCGGAGTTATTTATAACATTCGGTGATATTAGGTCCAAGAACTTGAGTTACGATGGATACTTGTACATGATACAATGTCAAACCTGTTACATACGCATATAGTCAATGTCGGCAATGTTTTCTTCTAAAATCTTGATGTAACCTTTGTGCCCCTGTCACGTGAGATTGTTTTCATTGACAGTATCAATAGTACCTGTATTACTGTTGTGGGGGACTTCAATGCTAATCTTGCTAAACAAACTATGTTTGGTGAAATTCTACAGAGCTACTGCACTGACAATAGCCTCATAATTGTGGATGTGGAGCACCTCCCCGGAGATACATATACATATGTAAGTCCAGCGTGGAGCACTACCTCTTGGTTAGATCATATTATATGTACTTATGATGCAAAAGACTGCATTACTGATATAAAAGTTATGTATGCATGTATTCTGTCTGATCATCATCCAGTGTTATATACAATTACACTCAGTAAGCTGCCTGAAAATGAGGGTAGTACGATAAATGAATCAAATCAGCGTATACAGTGGGATAATCTCTCATCCAGTGAAATAGAATACTATGCAAGATGTACGTGTGAGGGTTTGTGTAATATTGCCTTCCCTGAAGGGATTAAATGTTCTAACGCGAACTGTCATAATCATAGCCATACTGCTGACATCGACACATTTTATGATGAGATCATTACTGCATTATCCAAATCAGGTGAAAAAATGTTAAAGCAAGTATCTGGAAAGAGGAAACCGTTTACACCTGGTTGGAACGACCATGTAAAGGATTTACACATGGCAGCTAGAGATGCATATCTTTTGTGGAAGGACATTGGCAAACCCAGAACGGGTGCTGTTTATGACGTTATGCGGCAGGCTAGGTCCAAATTCAAACATGCACTTAGAGTTTGCAAGAACAAAAAGAATTCCATTATTGCGGATAAAATTGCTGAGAAAATGAGTGGAAAAAACGATAGAGATTTCTGGAGGGAAATCAAAAACTCCACAAACAGTAATGTTAAATTACCAAACACTGTGGGTGATGTCCATGGCAGCCAGAACATAAGTGGAATGTGGCAAGAACACTACAGTCAAATTTTTAATGTAGTTAGAGGAAGTTGCAGCAAGGAATTTCTTGCTGATCTGTGTCAGGAGCATGCTGTCTTTGACCAAGGTATGAGGGTGACTGTTAATGAAATTAGTGAAATTATCAAAGATTTATCTTACAATAAGTCACCTGGTTTAGACGGCATTACTAGCGAGCACATGAAGTGGGCAGATCGACAGCTGCCAGTTTTATTGGCTATATTGATGTCGGCTATACTTACACACGGTTACGTACCGGGAAATATGCAAAAATCTGTCATTGTTCCCATTATTAAGGATAAAAATAAACGTGTCAGCGACAGAGATAACTATAGACCGATATGTCTGTCTAATGTATTCACAAAAATAGTGGAAAAAATATTGTATAATCGGATGCAAAGTCATCTACGAACTACAAGTAACCAATTTGGGTTCAAACCCAAACATGGGACAGAAATGTGTGTATTTGTGTTGAAGGAGCTCCTTCGATATTACACTAATCATGGGTCATGCATGTATGTTGCCTTCCTTGATGCCTCCAAGGCATTTGACAGGGTGAATCACACAACGTTATTTACGAAGCTACTTAAGCTTGGAGTGTCTAAATATTTAATTAAAGTGATATGTCAGTGGTACTGTAATCAGACTATGTGTGTTAAATGGGGTTCGGTATTTTCCAACTTCTTCTCTGTGACTAATGGAGTTAAACATGGGGGTATGCTATCTCCTTTCTTATTTAATTTATACATGAATGATTTGAAAATTCGAAACTTTCATTTTCCATATCCAAGAATCATGTTAAATTACCTGGTAGAGGCTTTCGTTGACGTGTCACGTCGACTTCATCAGTACCTATGACGCTGAATGACGTCATCGTACACGTGAGGCAGTTCGTAATTGCCCTCGTCTCTGTTGATGGGTGTTTGGGTTTTTCTGATCCAGATGGCTTCCTTGATTTGCCGAATTCTTCTGTTGGGTTCTTTGTCAACAATGTTCACTCCCTCCCAGTCTATGATATGGTTTTCAGTTGTCGCATGGTCTGTAAGGGCGGATTTATTGATGGTAGACATCAATCTTTTTTTTCCGCTCCTTGTGTATTTCTCATTTTTCGTGTTGTCTACGTCCTTTCTGTGTTCCTCCAGTCTTGTTTTGAGTAGTCTTCCTGTCTCCCCAATGTATTCCCCACCACAATTCTTGCACGGTATTTGGTACACCAGTTCGCCCTGTTCTTCTAGCTGTACTTTGTCCTTGGGATGTACCAACAGGTGTCTGAGGGTGGTGTGGGGACGCATGGCCGTTGCTACTCCATATTTTTTCAGTACTCGATGTACTCTCTCCGATACCCCCTCTATGTATGGGATGACTACTTGGCTCCGATAGTTTTTGTCCTTAGTCTTTTTGTTGGTCTTTTTCTTCTTACTGCTATCTGTCGCCTTTTTCAAGGCCCACGACGGATAGCCACATACTCTTAGAGCTCCTCTCAGGTGTTCCACCTCTTCTTTCTTGTCCCCCTCCTCCGAAGTTATTGTCTCACACCTGTTCATAAGGGTTCTGACAACTCCCAACTTCTGATGTTTGGGGTGGTGGGATGCAAAATTCAGGTATTGGTCAGTGTGCGTCTTCTTCCTGTACACTGTGGACTTCACACTGCCATCTTCCTTTCTGGTGAACTTTGCATCCAAGAAGGGCATGCTGTTGTTCTCTTCGTCTTCCCGTGTGAAAATGATGCTACCTGTGGGGTCTACAGTGTTCATGTGTTGTTGTAATTTCTTTGCCTTTCCTGTGTGTACCAGGCAAATTATATCGTCCACATATCGCTTCCAGTTTCTCGGTTGGCAATCGACTGGTGCTGTGGCTATGATTTTCTGCTCCAGGTCCTCCATGTACAGGTTCACAACAATGGGGGACACTGGACTGCCCATGGCTACCCCAAACTTCTGTTGGTATATTTCTCCTCCAAATCTGAAGTATGTCGTCTCCAAGACAAATTTCAACAACTCCATGATGTCGTCTATGTTTATATTTGTTCTCTTCTTTAGTGTCTTGTCATTCTCTAGTCTTTTTCTGATGACTTTGCAAGCTTCTCTGATTGGGGTCTTCGTGAACAGTGACACAACGTCATATGACACAAATGATTCTCCTTCTTCCATTCTCAGCTTTGTCATTTCTTTCACCAATTCTTGTGAATTTTCCGTATGGTGTTCTGTTTTTCCAACAAGTGGTTGTAGTATGTTGGCCAATTCTCTGGATACTCTGTATGCTATTGTCTGTGTGTAGTCGACAATTGGTCTGAGTGGCACCGAGATGACGTCATTCAGCGTCATAGGTACTGATGAAGTCGACGTGACACGTCAACGAAAGCCTCTACCAGGTAATTTAACATGATTCTTGGATATGGAAAATGAAAGTTTCGAATTTGAAAACGAACTATCCTGAAGAATGTTCAGTAAAAATGAATGATTTGAGTTTGCTACTGATGAAACTACCCATCGGATGCTATTGTGGTGATACAACTGTTAATCACCTCATGTATGCTGATGACATTGTACTACTGGCTCCATCGGCTAAGGGGTTGCAAAGACTGCTAGATGTTTCATACAATTATGGATGTGACAACGACATATTGTTTAACAGAGTAAAGTCGCAGATAATGTTTTTTGACACAAGACAAACCGGTTTTGAAGTAGCTATTAAGCTTGGTGATGCAGTTCTGAATACAACGAAGGCATACAAATATCTTGGCCATATAATCTGTAATGATCTGTCAGATGAAACGGATATGAAATCCAAAGAAAGGAGTTTGTACGGCAGAAGCAATGTTCTACTCAGGAATTTTCACTTTTGTTCAGTGAAGGTGAAGAACAAACTGTTCACATCCTATTGTAGTAATGCGTATTTATGTTCCTTATGGGCTAATTATAGAAAAGCCGCTATGCAGCACTTTATTGTTTCCTATAACAATGCATTTAGAATTATGCACAGCCTATCTATGAGGTGTAGTGCTAGCCTAATGTTTGTTAGTTCTGACACGGACTGTTGCAATACTAGATTTAGAAAATGCATGTACAGTTTTATGAGCAGAATATCTGCATCGACGAACAACATTGTTGAGAGTATTATACACAGTGATGTTTATACGACCTCTGTATTGCGCAGGAAGTGGATTAGTGCAATATATACACTATAATATACTTTTAATTTTTACTTTTTTACTATGGACATAGTGCATATTACATGTATGCTTTTTTGTCTGAAATAAAGATTGATTGATTGATTGATTGATTGATTGATTGATTGATTGATTGATTGATATATTGATTGTGCAATTTATGTGCAAAAACTGTTTCACTTCCAAGGACAAAATCCAAGACTGGTCGCGCATTCAAATTGTCGCGCTCACCGAGAACAGGGGCAACTGGGGGCCGACATATGGTTCTCCCCCCCCCCACCCCCCAGTAAATGTGAGCGTGAATTATTGTTTTTGGGGAGCGCCAAACCTCAAGGACGGGCGCACATCGAGGTTTTCTGATAGGATTAACTACATTAAGATTGTACCCTTTAATATTTACATTGGCCATTGCACATCTAAGACTAAGTCCGTGATCCGACCGACAGCGGAGTGGTGCAGAAGCTCCGGCAGCCCTCCAATATTAAATTTGTTCCCGCGCCACTGCTTTTAATTATTATATTATATAAATAAGCACTGGGATTATGTTGCATGATAGCTAGAACTAAACCACTGATCGAGGTACCGTATCAACTTTAGGCAAACTTATGTAGACAGTCTAGATATAGTGCACGATTTCCATCTCTTCGTTACATTATTACTGTATCGATCGCTTCTTCTGTTTCTGTCGAACAGTGAATCACGTGATTTCTTCCTGCTGCAATCCTGTATGATTCACGTTTCTTTGCCAAAGTCCTACCCTTTGGCAAAGAAATGTGTCATCATTCAAAATGGGATTGCAGCCCAAGAGGTGACAGGGCAACGAAAATGTCATTATTCACAATGTGCTTGGCCTTGATGGGAATGATGGCTAATGACTATTAATAAAATTATATAAACACAAGGATGCAAAATGATAGTTGCCCAGCAAGATGATTAGTTACTGGACTAAGAAGTAAGATCAAGTTGCACGTTGCGGCCAAAGCAGTTTATCTAGTTGATTTTCCACTGGGTAGTCGGAACTTCGTGTCGTGAATTTATTAATTTCATTTTAAGAAGCGACAACGTGAACGTTACACGAGACGGACATTGTTATAAAGCTCACAAGCGCCGCCGCGGTACGGATTTGTTGAGAAGTGTTTGGTTGAACGCCAGCGCCTCATCATCCACGTTAAGGGTACGGATGTTTATTGTTTCATCGAAGTAAGTGTTGGTATGTGTCATGTTGCTTGTCTGTACGTTTGGGAGATGTAGCACGAGAAATATTAGGTGGATATTATATAGCCTGTAGGGGCTTTGTTGGTTCGTGTCTCTCTGCCTGGTATTGTGTCGTTTTTCTCTTAGTTTGACGGCTTCTATGAAAGTTTTTGTTGAACTGGCAGCTACATTGGTCAGTAAACTTGGTTGTCATGTCATGAGTTGGGTTTGAGAAACCGACACAATGCAGCATTGCGACGGAATCATGCGATGCACGAATATTGGACACTACATACACACATTGTATATATACTGTATATATATATATATATACCCGGTATGTCAAATCCCACTACTCATTGCTTGCTTGGATGCCGGATGGCCCCCTCCAATACAAAATCCTGCCTAGGGCTACGCCAGTGCTCTATAGTTTACTTTTAATAAATATTTCTGGATTTCTTTGTGCAACTGCATAATAAATTGATGTACGAGATGTTATTGGAATACCCATGTAATGATGTATGTAGACATTAATTGCCAATTGTTTTAATATTATTTTATATAAGGGAAACCGGAGCAAAGTGGTCATCTTAAGCAAATAACATTATCCACATATATCTAAGTGATGCAATTATTGTGCCGTTGTTTGAAACTGATTTAGTCTTTCAATGGTCTTGTAGTTGAGCTTTCATTATGTACAAGTCAGTACAAATATAGTATAAGATAAATTTTATGCTAATGTTGGCACTGTGTGCTCGCATGTTGTGTAATGATGTTGATATAATTTTACACCAATCTGCAAAGTTGTGGGTAGGGCCTACTAATTTCAAAGATTTTTGCTCTTGTCGAGTATATCCTGCTTTTATAACTCTGTTGTCACCATACATTTGTTATAAAACAGCATTGTTACAAACATCACCACTGCATGTTGTTACCTAATTTGCATGCAGCCACATTGCAATTATTATGATATCCATCACTGGCTTTAACTTGCCCAAGGTTCAAAACTGCTGCAAAAGGATTCGAACCCAGAATATCTCTAGTGAGAGTCCAATGCTTTAACAAGTATAATTATATATTACTGTACCCCACAATGGTCTCATTTCTAAAAGGTTGTCTGTTTCCGCTTGGATGAAGATGTTTGACTTCATGCTGTTTATGATATTCGTGACCAAATGATGATAAAAACATTGGTGTGACATGATATCCTCTTGCACCAGGGGGCACTGTTGCCTATACCCCACGACAGATCATGTTGTCCAAACGGTGGAGTCAATAACTAGGACAAAGTACAACTGATTAAGCTAACGTTGCTGACAAGGAGTGACCAATTGGGACAGATCAGTATTACTGTTTCCATTAGCCACCACATTAAGGTAGCAGAACTCCAGTCATATCATTTTAAAATATATAAGTCACTCTCAAAAACCTATAATATTATTAGAATGACTATACATCATTTATTCAAGAGAATTTTTTTTTTGCATAAATTATGCAAATTAATACTCAAAATGTCTGCCAACGACAGAAATATATGAAATTTTTCAAACAATATATTTTCAGAAGCATACATCATAATGATCTGAAATTTAGACACAACTTTTACTACATGGTACTGTATGGGATGGTGAAAGAGTGTAACAAATAAATGATATTGAAAAATGTTATGTGGAAAAAACAAAAATCGTAAATTGTTTTCTCCAAATTATGTATTCTGACACATGGTACACTAATTCTAAAATAAGTACAGCAAAATGCTTTGATCATCCCATATAGCTGAGTCTTGTGTACTTCTCTTTCAAATTTGAAGCAAATTCGACAAAAAATGGCGACGCTGTGATGTTTGAATTTTTAAAATAGATACACTAGAAATTATCGTATCCAAGGACAAATCACGTTGCTATGGTAAAATCTGATGTGACCTAAAATTACATGGTTACTCCATATGTGTAATAAAACTATTTTTTTATTATTATTTCACTTAAAATGTAATACTTAATGTAGGAAAACATATTTTTCAAGGTATATATGAAAAAATATGGAAAAAAATATATATAAAAATTTCTTCATATTTGACTGGAGGTCTGCTACCTTAAACCGACTAACATTTTTCAATGCCACACACAAATTTGCAAGTTGAATGTTAAAAAAATTATTATTAGGCAAGCTGTGAAGTACTGACACTAAGAGTAGAATAGAAATGTACAACATTGCATGGGATACAAACGTAAAACAAGAAAAAAGTGCAAACAGCAAATGATGCTTGATGCGTATGTGTGCCAGTGCTACAGAGGGTCGACGATGCAAGTCTATAGTTTGTAGGAAGAGAGGTTCGGACTAGCCTTGAAGCATAAGAAAGAGACATTCAGTAAACATGTCTCTAATAATTTTAGATGTTACATTTTGAAACAATGTTCTGCTGCCAGTTGACTACAAACAATAGGAAGTTCCCACAAGAATAAATAAAGTCACGACTGCAGTCTCCATGAAGATGACTTATTGTGCAGTTATGGGAAAACTAAGTTTGTCCATGAGTTCGTTGATCTGATTCTGGAGTGTGTCAAGGATGTCACTCGATATGAATAGGTGCGTTTCATCAAGGTCCTGCATGACAAACTTCTTGCCAAGGGCATTCGAGTCATCAAGGTGCAGAAGGAACTGTTTCATGGCGGGATCACTGAAAAGAAACATACACAGCATTGAAAGAGGTTCACAGAGGATGAAGATCAATACTGCATGATAAGAATAGTTGTTACATACATATACATGTATATATATGTATATATATTTATATATATATAGGCGATCTTTACTTTCTGACCTAACCATGAAAACGACCGCCTACAGCCGCCAAACTTCGTCTCACATATCTTACATACATATACACACACTGCGTTACAAAAACAATTCTCTTACATTTCCATAATGCTAAAAATTCATAAAACAAACTCAAATAAAACTTGACGTCGCCAGTGGCGACTACCCGTAGTTCCACAGTTACCATACAATTTATAGTGGTGCTATCATTACTGTACACGTGTTCGCGCGCGATATTTATGACATACTGTTGCAAACTAACAACACTAAATAAAATTTATAAATCATAATCAACAACACAATCACTAGATCAGTAGATGCTGCGCACGGTTGTTTTGTGTTCCCGAGAACTAACGACGGCAAACATATCGCCTGCACCACTGTTCTATAAATAGCCGCAGATGCCAAGCGTCGGCCGACAAAATACTTCTGCCGTGGAATAGCGCAATCTATATAGTGCCCCTTTAAGTTTAACTAAATGCAGCCAGGGGTTGGGCGATAATACATGATGTACGATGGATTTTACGACAGTTATATTTTTGCATTATTACCATTCTACCAAAATTCCTTTCATAACGTTAACCATGGTGTATTGTTGGTGACAGCTCCACCAGTTCAAGATATTCGCGTACACTTCCCACAATTAGATTACATTTAACAATTTTGTCACTGCGGCTTGCTAGTCTCGCTTAACCGACTCTCGCCTGGCTGCGTGACTTCGCCAGAAAGATAGTCTGGCTCTGAATGGCCCTTCTGAATGTTATCCGCTAGATGGCAATACTGGTATACTAATTAATTAAAGCGTCATCAATTTATGAAGTTATATGTGACGTATTGTCAGGATTTGCCGTGTATTAATTTTATAATTATTCGTCTCGCTTAACATACTCTCGCCTGGCTGGGTGACTTCGCCAGGAAGACAGTTTGGCTCAGAATCGCGTTTTGACTGCTCACTGCCAATTAGCACGTATATCCCCCAGAATGTTTATATATTGTGTATGTTTTCGGTAACGAAATAAAATTACGAAATAGAGCCCGAAATGGTATTATACAAAATAAAATGAATTATAAACTAAATGAACACAAACAAAAGTTTCGAGTATTCTGTGGGATTCGAACCGAGGACCCTAAAATAGCAGTTTGACACGTTACCGATTTAGTCACCAAGATCAGCACGTTCGATCAGGTTGTACTTTGGCGACTACATATATTAGTTAGCACTCTGATCGTTGCGCGAGACATCGATTGCACTTTGTTTAGATACATTTTTCTTTGTTTGGTATTTATATCATGCTTATTCACACTTAGTATTTGTTTCTGCTCGAGCATAAGCAAAGAAAGTAAATACGGAATCTTCGACAGCCATGAGAGCTGCTACCTAGTGTATATGCATGTGATTAAAATGCACTAAACTACAACACAGTTTAATGTCGGTTTATTTGTTTAGGTCTTAGGTGTTTTTTCTCCATACAGCCCCTTCTGGGACTAACCTAGGAGTTGTGCAGTGCGCATTGCAAAGGGTGCGTGAAACTGAATTTAACAAATAATTTTAAAATAATAATAAATCAATTAATTAAAAACACAGTCTCTGTCTTTATCTATAGTCTGGTAAGGTGGGCTGGAGCAACAAGGTGGATGGTACTCAGAGCTTGCTGGAATGGGTGTAGTGTAGGTAAGCTTATTGTTTCTGGGGGGAATATATTCCAAGCTCTAGCTTATAACTTTAGGATAGAATGAGTATGCATATGCATTTATGCGTGCATGTATTTGTTTGGATCGCTGTTTCGTGTACGGGAGCATGGGACTATAAGATGTTGTGGTAGGGTAATGTTCAGGAAGTTGTGTTTTATTTTGTAGAAGAAGGTAATTTGGTGTTGTAATCGTCTTCTTTCTAGAGTCTACCAACCAAGTTTATTTATGAGGCTGGTTACGCTTGTTGTGCGGCGGTGGTCATTTAAAGTAAATCTAGCTGCGCTTCTTTGGATTTTTTTAAGGGTATCAATGTAATTTTGTGTACAATGTATAGGGATTCCAGGCTACAGCTCCGTACTCTAGTTTTGGCCTTACTAACATATTGTAGAATGTTTCCTTAACTTTAGATGTTGCAGAGTGGAGAGGGCGTTTAAGGAGGCCAAGTGTTCTAGCGGATTGAGATACAGTGGTGTTAATATGCTTTGTCCACGACAGTTTGGAATCTATTGTGATGCCAAGATAGGGGTGTGAATCGACTTGGGAAACTGGTTGGTTTGAGATGGTGTAAGTGAAGTGGCTTGGTTTGCGTTTATGGGTAATTCTGAGAAGTTGACACTTTGGGATATTGAAGCTCATTTGCCACGTGCCTGTCCAGTCGGTTAGTTTGTTTAGGTCTGTTTGAAGGATGTTATGGTCTGCAGGTGTTTGGATTTCTCTATATAGGATCGAGTCACCGGCGAAGAGTCTGATAGTTGAGTTGATTGAATTGGTGATGCCATTTATGTACAGTAGGAAAAGGACAGGGCCAAGGACTGAGCCTTGGGGTACGCCGGAGATAACATTTGCAGGAGCTGAGTGGGAACCATTTGCTGATACAATTTGGGTGCGGTTTGATAGAAATGACTATCCATTGTAGTGTGTGACCTGTGATACCATAGTAGTTTAATTTATTGAGAAGTCGTTTGTGGGGAACCTTGTCGAAAGCTTTGGACAAATCGAGGAGGATAACGTCTATTTGTTTCTGGTCGTTCATAGAGGAAGCCCAGTCATGGACTGCTTACACAAGCTATGTTTGGCAGGATAGTCCAGTTCGGAATCCATGCTGGTGATGGAGGATAACGTTGTTAGCACTGAGGTGTTTCCAGATGTGACTAAGAACGATGTGCTCCATCACCTTGCACAAAATGCATGTCAAGGAAATTGGTTTATAAGTTACATGATCACTTTTGCTGCATTTCTTGTATACTGGGGTGACAAGAGCTGTGGTCCAGGCTTGTGGGAGTTTGCTGGAGGTGTATGATTGCTGGAATATGTGTTGTATTATTGTGGACATTTCGCTGAAAGTCTCCTCTAATATTTTTGGTGGGATTTCATCTGGTCCTGATGCCTTGTTTGGTCTTAGAACTTCAAGCTGTTTTATGATGCCATTTATTCCGATATTAAGTGTTTCGATTGAAGGGAATGGTGATGGGCATTTTGTTGGGATAGGAATTAAGTTGTTCTTTGATCAAAACTGATTTGAAGTGGTCATTTAGTGTGTTTGCTTTGTCGTGATCAGTTGTTTGCATATTGCCATTTGCATTTAGTGTTGGGATGCCAAGGTTTTCAGTTTTTGTTTGTTTAATGAAGGACCAGAATCGATTAGCTAGGGTATGTGGTGAGGCTTTCGCCTATGGTGTTATTGATGTAGCTGTTGTAGGATTTGGTTATTTCTTTGTTGACTTCTTTTCTTAGGTTCTTGAAGTGTTCCCAGTGTTTGTTTATCTTTGTTTTCTTAGCATTAGCATGAGTTTTGTCCCGTTTTCTTTGTAGTTTGATTATGTTTTTTTGTGATCCAGGGTAAATGCGGTTTTGATTTTGTCATGCGGCTTTTGTGTGACATGTTTCAATATAAGTTTAATGTTGAATATTTGTTATATTATAGTATTATCAGATACAATTGTATCCTTATTTAATTTGTTATTTCACAGTTGGTCTGAGAGTCAATCATCGTCTCTACCCGAATCTGCGGTAAAAGCCCCCTACCGGTAACATTGGCTGGAGCGTAATAATCTAGGCCGTTGTGATGGGACAATGCTGCCACCTCACGGCGTCTGGATAATCGAGGCTGGCCGAATATGGTCCATAGGAAGGTTGTGCTTAATTTGCGGAATGCTTTGGTGCGGAGCAGGCCAATGTCCGAGAAGGGCGGGTGGGCGGTCAGAATAGTGAAACAGTTGAGAAGCAATGTCCTCCACTTTGTATGTACAAAAAACGCACTGGTTGCATTTTCGCATATGGCGTCGCCAGAAATGCTGCGCTTCGTCAAGGTTTCGTCTTCCCGCCATCACAACTCATTAACGAGCTAATCATAGACGCGTGTTTCTTTTGTGTAATTTATACCGCTTCGATGTGGGACATATTTGACAGTAGTGACTGTGTGCCAGTGGGATCAAGAACTGGGGCCACAATATGTCGACAAGGGTGTGCGTGCGTGTGCGTGCGTGTGCGTGCGTGTTAATTATATAAATTATCCTAATGCTATTTCATATTACAGAAAAAGCAGACTCCAAGCCACGGTCAACTTCAAGGATCGACACTAACCACTGAAGTCATTTAGACCAGATGTGGAGTGAAGCTTTGGTTTGAAGGAGTATTGAATACAATTATGTTGTTTATCGTATACTGTGTTTGGAATGATGCTTCAGACATCTTTGCCTACTTGCTTACACTGTACGTGCACCATAAATACCAGCATTTGTAGAATTCGACTCCATTCTCGCTTTTGTAACGTGAACCACTACAACAACCTCTACAACTTTAGTGAGACTAGCTGGTATCTTAGGGAGAAAGGCTCCACCAATTACAAATACACAGTCGGGTCGTTTTGGACGAGAAATGATAAGAGTATCTCCGAGATTGTTTAATGTTAAACTTGTAATTAAGTCACTGTAGGGCCTTCACGTTCGTTCGTTCGTTCGTTCGTTCGTTCACGCTACGTTGCTTTTGTTCACTCAGCTGTATGAATGAGTACCTGGCTATAGACAGTGGTGGATATTTATGTACGAATAGTCTTCGCGCATTAATTGTAGCGTGGCTGGATGCTTCCCAGAGAAGTCGAGATGTGTTCAGTTGAACAAGTCTGCCAGGGAGTAAAGTGTAAAGCACTTTGAGCAGTCCTGAGGACTGGATATTGCGCTATATAAAAACTTACCTTTACTTTTTTTATATGGGAATTTCGAATTTGACAGGTGATTGTATGTTATGGGATCAAGAACGTGGACTACGGTATATAAGGGTATATTTGTGCTCTTGTGTGCGTAGTTGCACGTGTGTGTGTGTGTGTGTGTGTGTGTGTGTGTGTGTGTGTGTGTGTGTGTGTGTGTGTGTGTGTGTGTGTGTGTGTGTGTGTGTGTGTGTGTGTGTGTGTGTGTGTGTGTGTGTGTGTGTGTGTGTGTGTGTGTGTGTGTGTGTGTGTGTGTGTGTGTGTGTGTGTGCATGCGTATACATGTGATTTGTACCGCATGGTGTAAATGTGGTTAATCACTATAATTTATTGCAGAGTTACTTGATATTACAGAAGATGCAGACTCCAGTCCCCTGTCAACTTCAAAGCCCGACATCAAGTTCCAGGGGCGGGTTCAGAGAGGGTAGTCTGTGGGGACACAAAACCTCCACTGGCCGCCGAACCAATGGTGTAGAACATTTTTCGTCGCCGTAACGTTAGCTTGTCCGCTGTCTCGACTCGAGTGATAACATACGAAGAAGTGTGGGGGGGGGGGGGGTGCTGTTGACATTTTTAGTCGCTGCACTGCCGCAACGGGGGGACATTTAAAAGGTCTAAGGGGCACGCACTGTAGCTCGGACATAGCGCGACCAAATTCAAAAAGGTCTAGGAGGCACGTGCCCCCAAGCCGCCCCGTAGACCCACCTATGTTAACACCTGTCATGTAGATTAGTTGTGCAGAGCGACTATCTTGACAATGAATGTTTAGTTGATTCAACTCTCTTATGTGCAATTTCATGTGTCTTAGATATTATGCCGATTTTGTAAAAACTTGGGGGATTTTTGAGAGCCTGAAGTATTGGTATTTTGGCGAGCGTCGGTGGGTACCGGGCAAGCATTTTGTTATAAAATGTCATTTTTGACCTAATACAACTTTTTAATTAATATCGCGTATCTATCTCAAGGTATTATACCTGTCCAAGGACAACACATATACAATTAGTACGCAAAATATGAGATGGATGTGAATAATAGGTTTTGAGATGTCATGTTTTTAAAATGAGGAAATGCGTTGTTTTGGCAGTTTGGCATCTGGCAAGAGACAAGCACAAAATTGAAAAATATAACTCAGGCAAATAAAAATATGAACACCTGGAAGATAAATTTGATATGTGGACATTAAAACGAGTTTCATTGAGCTATGACCTATGTAATGTTGTTTGGTTTTTATCTGATTTTTGTGAATTCCCTGATCACCTTGAGTCAAGAAAAATTGTCAAAGCTAAAACTGTTCTGGACCTGAAACCAGAACAACCATTACAACATTATCAAGTAATTACATGAATAAATAACGGGATATATCTAGTGTACTTTAGGTAGAGAGTTAATTTCTGTAAGAAATATACCTTACTTTGTATAAGTAGGCCTATAACTTTTTATTTATAAAATAATATTAAATTAAAACTAAATGTAATCGCATATTTAACACAAACACTGTTTCTTTGATATTTAGTAAATTTGGATATTCGTTTTAAAATATATTAGTGTACATTTCAAAATTATTTGGTCACATAACAAAAGGAACAACCAACACACGTTCTTATCAAAGTTATTATCAAGGAGCCTCTATTTGAACAGGAGGCGTCACTGAGCAAGAAAATGGCAGTCTACACTGAAGGTTTTTGTCCGCCATTCGGGAGGCAAGCGCATGCGCCTGCGGGACCGCAGCGCGCGATGTTAGCGTATTTGTTCAGGGACCTCATTTCATCAGAATAATAACCAAGCTGTGATGCGTCATATAAAATGAAAGATATTAAAGTAATCCTTGAAGTTTGTTACCTATCACAATTCAAATAATTAAATTTGCAAACAAATCACGTAGAAAGGTTGCAATTATTTATTGAGCTAACTGAACTTCGTCGTGTTTCATCAGAATAATCGTCAGGCTGTACCACTTGTTATATAATTAAAATATTGCGATTATCGTTGAAAATGTTGAGCAATGGTAATGCAAAGGACTGCATTTTTTGCACGCGTATGGTCTGGCTTGGCGCAACTCCAGAATGGCGGACGAACTGCTTACGTACTTTCCTCGAACAATGTAGATAGCGCGCGCTGCACCGTCTTGTATTGATATGCGGTCTTTGGTTATTATCGTCGATCTCGGCCCGCCGTGCAATTAGAGAGTGTCTGCAAGCATACCGATCTCGATTCCCTTCCTTATCCCAAAGCCTACCCCTAACGCGCTGTGCGTACTACGTCATCGCTTTTTGTGTTTATGCGATCGATTATGTTGCTTTGGTGTCGATCAACGACCGTATATCAAATCATTTAAATAACCAAGACTAGTTACTCGCGCAGCGCCTTCTGTTATACATGTGTGAACGTAATGATATATACGCTACCAGTTCAAATTCAAAATGGCGGATCGCTGAGTGACTCTGCTTGGTCATTTAAATGCTTTGCGTATACAAGACGGTGCAGCGCGCGCTATCTACATTGTTCGAGGAAAGTACGTAAGCAATTTGTCCGCCATTCTGGAGTTGCGCCAAGCCAAACAAGACCATACGCGTGCAGAAAATGCAGTTCTTTGCATTATCATTGCTCAACATTTTGAACGATAACCTCAATAGTTAAAATTGAAATTTTATAATAAGTGTTACAGCCTGATGATTATTCTGATGAAACACGACGACGTTTAGTTGGCTCAGTAAATAATTACAACGTTTCTACGTGATTTTTTTGCAAATTTCATTATTTTGAATTGTGATAGGTAAACAACTTCAAGGATTACTCTAATATCTTTCATTTTATATGACGCATCACAGCTTGGTGATGAAATGAGGTGACTGAACAAATACGCTAACATCGCGCGCTGCCGTTCCCGCAGGCGCATGCGCTTGCCTCCCGAATGGCGGACAAAAACCTTCAGCATAGACTACCGTTTTCGCCTCCTTTCCAAATAGAGGCTTCTTGGTGTCGATCGGATAGGTAAATACGTAACCGACAGGGGTGATCGGTAAGCTCAATCCCTATACATTTTACGTTAAAATTATGGATGAATCAAAGTAAACAATATGACAGCATTGTACATACAACTGTTTTTTGACAGATTAGCCGCCTCATTTTAATTCCTGTTGTGTTTAATGCATCATAATTTTTTTTAAGACCTGTCTCAGCATGTAATGTCATAACGCCATTAACGGTGGGAGCACAAACCGTGCGTGCAATTGTTTTTTTTGTTTTCACACAAAAAATAAAATTCTTCCGTAAGATATCTATGAGCTAAATCTCTAACACATGTTCCGTTAAATTTGTGCCAATAAACTGTTAGAAAAGTTGTCTTGGATGAAATATTTATGCATATAGAAAACTACAAAAAGGCGTCTATGTTAAAAACCGTGCATCCTATCTTCGCTGTGATGTGCTTTTGTACATGATTCCAAAATGATTTAGATGCATTAAGGTCTGTTCATTTAAAGGAAAACGAAAGGCAACTTTGTGGTGTTAGCATATCCAGCTGACAAGGGCATCAATGTACGCTACGTTGGGGCGTGAAAGGCCGTGAGTGATGCAGACACTCCTGACCACGTGCGCTCGAGTCGTTCTGTTTGTTTATGTTCTATATATGATATATGTATATATATATATATTTGTGATCTTCATAATCGGAGTTGGCGTCTCGTCAGAGCAGTTCTGATGTTAAGCGAGTGGTTTGGGGTTGCCGCTACAGTTGCACACACTTATTATATATATATATATATATATATATATATATATGTTATACAGGATTTTATATACATTATTGAGAGATGGTCTAGTAATAATGACATGCGCATCAATACGAGTAAGACAAAATAAATGGTTATATGTTTCGGTAAAGATAGAACATTTGTAGAATCTCTGCCGTATATTGATATAAATGGGACATATATTGAGAGAGTTACTCAAGCAAAAGTTCTCGGCGTAACCATATCATCTGATTTAAGTTGGAATGCACACGTAGATGAAATAGTATCAAAGACAAGAAAGAGAGTGTATATGATCTATCAGTTGACACGTGCTGGTATCAACCAAAATGACTTGGTTAGAATATATGTATCTGTGATTAGACCAGTAGTTGAATATGCCTGCTCGGTATGGCACACGAACTTGCCTAAATACGTATCGGACAACATCGAGATAATTTTTTTAATGTGTCTCAAAACTATATTTCCTGGTTGTGTGTACGAGGATACTCTGGAGATGGTAAACTTACCAACGCCAATGAATTGTATAAAACGTATTTCGCTAGAATGAAGCGTAGTGACCACAAACTGAATACGCTACTACCAAATATTCGAAATGTGCCATATACACTAAGATCATTCAATGATTTAACAAGATTGCCATCCAGAGAATTAACTCTAGATGGCAGGTGGACAAGGAAGCCCTTTGAATTATCGAGAGTCCAACCCTTTTATCTACATATATCCAGCCCTTCTGAGGTATGGGTCGATTTTATTTTAAAACATATTCACACTACTAGCACCCACACAATCATCAGATAATCTGTTCCATTCTTTCACAGTCCTTTGTGAAAATGAGAACTTTCTTACGTCTAATCTACACTGCTCCTTTACTAATGTAACTTCATGTCCTCTAGTCTTTCTATCTTTCTTAACTGAAAAAAACATATTTCTATCAATATTTTCATAACCATTCAATATTTTAAACACTTCTATCTGATCTCTTCTCATTCTCCTGGTCTCTAGTGTTGTGAAACCACATTCTTTTGGGCGTTTTTCATAACTAAGATCCCTCAGTTTTGGTATCATTTTAGTCGCTCTCCTCTGTACTCTTTCTAGCATATATATGTCCTTCTTGCGGTATGGCCTCCACGCTTGTATACAATATTCTAAATGAGGCCTAACTGTTGTTTTGTACAGCGGTATTATTAGTTCTTTTTCTTTATATGCTATATTTCGCCTAATCAATCCAAGGATTTGATTTCCTTTTGAAGCTGCAATTCCACACTGCTCTGAAACCTTCATGTCAGCACTAATTGTCAGCCCTAAGTCTTTTTCTTTTACGGTAGTACTTAGTACAGTTCCCCCCATTGTATATTCTACATATTCGTTCCCATGTCCTGTGTGAAGGCATTTACAATTCCCAAAATTGAACATCATTTGCCACTTTTCAGACCATTTGATCAACCTGTCAAGATCATCTTGTAAATGCTGTCTATCTCCATCACTTTTAATCCGTCTAATCGCTTTTGTATCATCTGCAAATTTCAACACCTTGCTAGCTATATCATCGTCCAAATCGTTTATATATATATATATATTAAGAATAATATAGGTCCCAGTACTGATCCCTGTGGAACCCCACTCAAAACTGATTTCCAGTTTGAAGCCTCCCCACCAACAACTACCCGTTGTCTTCTGTCAATCAGCCATTTTTCTATCCAGTTAATTATACCATTTCCTATGCCATGGGCCTTTAGTTTAAGCAGTAATCTTTGATGTGGCACTTTGTCGAAAGCTTTTTGAAAATCTAAGTAGATGATATCTACTGGTGATCCATCATCTACCCACTTAGTGATAGCTTCCAAAAAACGTAACATATTTGTTAAGCATGACCTCTCTTTTAGAAACCCATGTTGAGATGGGTTTATCAAGTTATGTTTAACAAGAAAATCCACCATGTGATCTTTAATTAGTCTTTCTAATAATTTACAAATCACTGATGTTAAAATCATTGGTCTATAATTCTCTGACTTGTTTCTCGAACCTTTTTTTAAATAACGGTATAATGTTTGCTTCTTTCCATTCTAAAGGAACCACTCCCTCTTCTAATGACAAGTTGAAAACTGTTGCAAGCGGTGTGTTAATTTGTTCAACAATTCCCAATAGTAGTTTGGGTGGAATACCATCCAGTCCAGGTGATTTATTATCCTTCATAGCCCTAATTTTCTTAGGTACCATTTCTGGGGTTACAATTAACTGTCTGAAATAGTATGATTCTGCCCCCTTGAACTTAGCCTCTGGTACTGGCAGTGAACTAGTGTCTTCTCTGGTAAACACTGAACTAAAATACTCATTCAGGTCTTCTGCCATTAAGAATCCTTCTGATATTATATTTCCAGCACTATCTTCTAGAGGACCGACCTTATCCTTTATCTACGATGCACTCTATTTCATTCTTTAAGATATTCCAGCATTCTGTTGCTGTCTTATTCTTCAGTGTGTTATTCCAGTCTATCTTTGCTAAATATTTCCTCATTTCCTTATATCTTCCTTTGTGGAAATTTCTCCTGAACTGCTTTTTATTATTTCTTTCTGATTTTACTTTGATGGTAAAATGTATCTGGTTGTGATCACTACTTCCCAGAGGCTCACATAATTTAACATTGTCAACTAATTTATTCTGTGCCTGGTTGGTTCTAGCACATGTTGAGAAAGGAAACTATCTTGTACTAAAACTAAAAACTTGTGGTCCTCACTACCCATACTCTGTAGAGATTTCCATTTTATATGCCCATGGTTAAAATCCCCCATACTAACACAGTCCCGTTTGCTCACTTACCTTATAGCGTTTTGTATTTTTTTATTCTCTTCTATGCTTATGTTTGGACTTCGATAAACTAATCCAACCGTTAACGTTGAGTTTCCTGTAACTATGTTACACCAAACAGCTTCTTCGCAATCTGCTTCTCTGTCTAATTGTATTTCATAAGCCTGGATAGATTCTTTAATATATACAATACCTCCACCTCCCCTTCTTCCTATTCTATCTTTCCTAAACATTACATATCCTGTCAGTCCCAATTCAGCATCTGATATATCGGTGGTTGCCCATAATTCGGTTATACGTATTATGTGAGGGTCAATATCTTCTACCATAATGTTTAGTTCATTTCTTTTGTTTACTATACTCCTTGCATTTAAACAAACACATTTATACCCAGCTTCAGAACAGTTTTCCAGACTGTTCTTTGCTGAATTATTTTTGCTGTCTTTATGTATGCCTCCAGTTTCGGGCTTCTCTGCGAGTCCCCCCTGCGAATTTAGTTTAAATATATGCAACCTGTCCCACTGTCAACAGATCGTAGCAGATTCTCTGAGAATACTGCTGCCCCCTTTCCACTTAGATGGAGGCCATCTCTTATGTACATATCTTCTCTCCCAACAAAGTACCCCCATAAATCTATGAATCCCACGCCCTCTTCCTCACACATCTGCTCAACTAGTGCGTTGATCGCCATCCTCTTACAGTTTCTGTATCTTGCCCCCCTTCCTCCCATTACTGGCAAAATTCCTGAGAGAATAACGTGTTCCACTCTTGTCTTCTTTAGCTTCCTCACTAGATGTCTGTACTTCTGAATTATCCCAGCTGTTCCCTCCTTGTCTGCATTGTTTGTCCCTACGTGTACTAGTGTAGATCCTCCCTTCCCATGCCCCAATACCTTATCTACCCTTTCGGTCACATGCTCTATCCTAGCCCCCGGTAGACATACAACAACGTTCTTCCCCTTGCATATAGTCTTGTCTGTTTTTCTCAGAATTGAATCGCCCATAAACACTCTCTTTTCTCCTTTCCCCCTCAATCACTGCCTCGGAGTAGCTCCTCCGGTTTGCATATGTCTGGTTGTTGTCTTTTCCTCTTGCCGTCTTCTCTCCTGTCACATTCTCTTCCATTTCTTTCTTTCCTGTCGCGTTTTCTCTTGTCCCCTTTCCTCCTGTCATCTTCTCTTCTAGCACATTTACTCTCACTTCCTTTCGTCCCTTCTTTTTTCCTCCCATCACATTTTCTTCTCTCCTCTCCCGTCCCTTCTCCCCGGCTACCTCCTTCACTACGGTCACTTTCTCCCCTGTCACCTTCAATCCTGTCATGTTTTCTGTTTTTTGCTGAACACTGTCTTCTTTCATCAGTCTTCTGTCTCACAGTGTTACCAACTGCCTCTGTGGTATCTACCTCTTCACCACCTGTATCGCTGTCGCGTCTCTCCTCGTTCTCTACAGTCTGACTACCTGTTGATCTATCCCCACTGACCCGTTTTCTTTTCCTCTGCCAGACATTTTTCCTCCATCCCTCTGTTTTCTCAATGTCTTGTTCTTTCACACCGGTCACCTTCCCTCCTCTCAGTCTCCTTGCTTCAGTCTCCGTGTCACAACTCTGCTCCTTCTGTGTTGTAGAATTCTCAACTCTCTCCGCGTCATCCCTCTCTGCTCCATCTATTTCTATGTTGAGTCTCACGAGAATGAGTTACCCGTCCCAATGGCGAACACAAATCGCTACAAAAACTCATTAATTCCATGGTGTTTAGTACACTGCCATAACACTTAATGATTTTAGTGTATGTCTCAACAGTCAATTTTAATATTTAAACTATATGATTTAATTTTAGTGTATTTAAAGTATCTTATTTTTTAATGAAAGATAGTAATGCAATGTACACGTTTTAATATAAAGCGCCTCGTACTGAGTTAGTTGCGTCACGGGGCGATTTTGCGTAATTTACTTAACAGTATCCTTGGTTTTGCGTTATTTTATTGAGTACAACATGTTGTGTCGTATTGTAACAGTATGAAACTTGTGTGATTTGGGGCTTTTATGGTGAATGTATTTACAATCCAACTAAAAAGTTGCAAATAATAATCAATTTATTCTTATTCTTATTGTAATAATAAGCTTAACCATATTGAATAATAACATTTCACACTATCCACTTATATTTGTCACCTGATTGGTTCCAAAGATTAGCCTAGCCCCCAACCATAACTGACTCCAACTATATCTAATATTAATAATAACCCTAACCCTATTTGATAATGACATTTGAAACTAAGTATTTATTCCCGTAGTCTAGTTTGTTCCAGTGATTACACTATAATTAATCCTAATCATAAACATAACTTACTTGAAACATAACTAATTATGATAATAACCCTAATCTTAATGAATAATGACATTTCACGCTAATAATTTATTATCATGGTCTGATTGGTTCCTAACTCCAACCATAAATAGCTACAACAATAGCTAATGATAATTTTAACCTACTTAATCAGGACATTTTTCACTAATTATTTATTCCCGTCGTCTGATTGGTTCGAACGATTACACTAACCCCAATCACATCTCGCTCCAACAATAAGTAATACTAATCCTAATTACTAAGGACATTTCGCAAATAATTACTATTTATTTTATTGTATGATTGGTTATAACGGTTATGCCTTACATAGCCCTAACCCTCCATAACTAATTATAATAATAAATTTAGCCCTAATGAATACTTATTTATTCACCTCGTCTGATTAATACACTAACTATTTAGTCCCGTCGTGCATCTGGTTCCAACGATTACGATATGACTAACCCTAACCGCAACCAAAAATGACTCAAACCCTAACTAATTATAATAATGACATTAAGCTGAATTAGTGTTGATATGACATTTCGCACTAACTATTTATTCCCGTTGGCTAATTGGTTTCAATGATTACGAACTCGACCGTAGTGTACAAAGTGATTCCTAAATACGACTTATTTATGCTGGTACAATATATTGACGGTAGTGTTTTGAAATTGGGTAGTGTTTTGAGCGTACGTAGGGGTAGTGTTTTGAACTTAACAGTAGTGTTTTGAGGGTACGCTCAAAACACTACCGTAATGTTTTCAGCGGGGTTATGTTTTGAGCGTCCTACATCTGCACATTTTCTTCGTTCGGACGAGTGCTTATCACAGTTCGGTCGAACTACCATTCCTCATCAATAGAAATGTTATTCTGACTAAATATGACTAAAATTGACGCGGCGCGAAATCTTGAAGAAGCATGATTTACGCTTAATTTCCCGACCTGACCGGAGCGCAGTGTTGCGCTCACAACATAGCGCATTAGCACAGGCAGCATGTCGCCACGGCCTATAGATCGTAGTTTTTGAGTTATCACAACAAAATTTTACGTATGAATAGACAACATATTGTCGTTTATAGTGGTGCAACTTTTATTTAAATATATATAAACGCAAAGGCTGGAGTGCAAATTGAAATAGGTCAGTTTTACTGAAAAATCCTTGCCTAAGCATACATAATAATATACAGTACTTTCAACGCGTGAACAGTTAGTTATGAACACGAGACTGTAAAACGTGTGGATGCGACGTCTTATTGAATGGAAGTGCAGGATACAACTATCATTCGGTTACCATCGATTATCGAAGTATCGGTTTTCATAAATGACGTCATCAGAAATGCTGTGCTTCCATCATAGTGTCTCGTCTCGTCTCTACCACTACAACGCGCGCCACACTCCCAAGCAGAGGCGCCAGGTCACATACTCGCCATATCGTTTGGGAGTGACCACGCGACTGGAAGCGAATATCCGCCTGGAGATTGAATTAACGGTAGACGCGTGTTTCTTTGATGTGATTTATTCCGCTTCGATGTGGGAAGTACCTATTTAACAGTGACTGTACATCAATGGAATCACGTATAGGGGCAAACGTATACACATATGAGTATGTATGCGCGCGCGCGTGCGTACGTGCGTGCGTGCGTGCGGCTGATCACCCAATGAGATAGTGCAATGCTATTTTTATTACAGACTACACAGATTCCAGTCCACGGTCAACTTCAAATTCAACAAAATATACGACCGAATGTCCGAACGCTCCACGTGTTCGGCAGCCTTTGTTTGATGGCTTGACGGACCGTTTGCCAGCTACAGGTCACGTGATGGGTATGTCAATTCATATCAAAGGAACGTAATGGTGCTCAGTCAGTGCTGTGTCTGCATGGTTTGTTGATCCGTGGATAGGTGTAAACTAGATATCTATTAGCATGAGAGTGTTCACTGTTCCATCAGATAGGTTCACAGAGCCTGCTTTATAAACAATCATTATATGGCTACCTAGCTGATGACAGTGCTAATGGTCGATTTACCTTTGTGCTCTTCGTATGCTATAACTATCAACAATCAACACATTACATGCGCAAATGAACTGCCGTGGATATGAAGTATTGCTTGGAGTAATCGAAACATTTATTTAAGTAACCAGGTTGTAAAACATAATAACCAAATCAATATAACATTCGAGTACAGAGGTTTACACAATACTGTGAATGTTACATAGTATAACTATTAACAAATTCCAAGTGCAAGTGAACAACCTTGGATATGTATTAGTCCATGGAGCAAGCGACGATGTCAACAACTAGGTACTCAAATAGAAAGAATACCAACCCATGGCTATTTGCTACAACCGACACACTGCGAACGCAAATAAACAACCAGTGCTACCGCGCCCCACAGCATGGTGATTAAAATACATTAATTTAAAAATGTAATATACATAAGGCGGCGACTGCAAATATCAATGATTGATGTGTTGAATTGTACGGTTTATTCTAACAAACAGTTCAGGCATACCGAACTAAATTATACTGGTAGTCCAAATATGTACTTACAATAACACGGAATGCGTTTATTTAACAAAACAACATAGTAATGATGACGTTAAAGGTTTATGTATCAGTTGATTGTTATACAGTATATTAAAATCAACACAACAAAACGCAACTTAGCAGCTACATTTAGTTGATTAGAAAATTAAAAAGACAAGTGCAATCTTCTATATGAATTACTCCCAGGAGTAACTGACAACCACGTCCTCAAACAGCATAATATAACCCAATAAACATAGTTCGTAAAGTAGTCAAATACGCATTACGTAGTTTGGTTGTACTCAAATACGCATTATGTACTTTAAGCGTCACCACGTGTCGCGGGAAAATATATTGTCACAGATGCTCCAACTTATCAGTGAAACATATTATGTTAATGCAAATTAACGCTATTATACATTTTTTATTGTAAAACCTGCAAGTCTCACGTCACGTTTTGGTGGGGGGTTGCTGTTTTTTTATCTGACGAACTTATAAGTGTCACGACGGTGGAGTGGTAGTGTTTAGGGAGAATCACATCAACTGAATGGACAAATAGAATCGAACAGCAGGGCTACAATGTATCCCATTTTGTACGAATTAAAGGGAAGCAGTCAGTTAATCTACCTGGAATTAAAGGGAAGCAGTCAGTTACTCTACCTGGAATTAGCCAGTGTAGTAAAGTTGGAAAGCAGCGTTGAAAAATGGGAAATCGGTGAATATCAAAGGATATTGCGGTTACCTTAGCTCGACTCTGCATTATTGCCAATAAAGCTTGTTTTGAAACTGTATGTTTTGTTTACTATTTCAACATGCTCCGGGGTCGTATCTTACAAATTGCGTACGTTGTTACTGGCTTATTAAACACAATTTGGCGGGTAATATACCTTTAACATAGTTACTAGTCTTAAGAACACTGTATTGATTAAAACGTTAAAAACTATTAACAGACTGTCTACTTTTAAAGCAAATGACACGCATACAATCGCATTTTCATTCTACGATAAAACAGATGCAAGTACAGGGTGTGTAAGAAAATCGAACAAAACGTTCGTACAAGTCTGCTTTACTTGGCTGGTTCGAGGCTGTGAGTTATTTCTTGCGATGTCGAACCGTGAGCACGACGGTGATTGAGATCACCACGACTAGCAAACCCAGGGCAGCGCCAAAGAGACCAATGATCATTAAGACTGAACGTCCGTCCGAACCGCCATCATTTCCCTGTCGGTTGTCTGAAATGTCAAGTTCAACATTGTCAAGTTTGACATTGGCTACAATGGGACAAGTTGCGGTAAACGTTGTGACTGATGTTGCGGTACAGTTGGAAGTACAGTAGAGGTGATTAGCTCATGTGCCAGTTTTCAGTTTAGTTCAAGGTACTGCAAATGCAATGGTGATCTATTGTGGTGGCAACTATGGCTGAGGTACCAGTTTATTTGGAGGTACTGCAAATATTGATAGACACAATAATAGTAGCACTTGTCGAAATAGAAGCGGAAAAATCAAAAATCATTATTAATTAAACACATCAAATCTGCAGGACATTATAATAACACAATTCGTCATTCGTATTCATAGGTATCGGGAGGTGGTGAGTAGGCTAACCAGAACCTTTCAACTGTACCCTCCTTCAAGCTTACCAACAATTACAACTCCACCCGCCTTGAGGTTTACCAAAAACATCGAACTGCACACTATTGTCGATTCAATGGGGGGATATACCTATCTCCAACGCAAAACAACTATGTTGGGGGCTCAACCACCAAACACCCCAACTAACGCCTATAGAATTGTTTTACACTAACTGCGGATCGTGGATGCAGTTTCAACATTGTCTGTCGTGTCATATTATTTACTTTAATTCATCCATAATTTGAACGTAAAATGGATAGGGATTGCGCTTACCGATCACCTCTGCCGGTTACGTATTTACCTATCCGATCGACACATAACCTATCGCATAAACACAAAAAGCGATGACGTAGTACGCACAGCGCGTTAGGGATAGGGAAGGGAATCGAGATCGGTATGCTTGCAGACACTCTCTATTGTCTGTCGTGATCTCACCGAATACAAACGACGTACAAGACGAGGGTTATCACAGCTTGTCTGATTACAGAAACGGTGGTTCATAATTTGCATTTTCAACAATCATATGCATGCAGCGTGCAAACACTCACCAACACAGCTTGCGTTAGTGCCGTCCCATTCACCCTGTTCCGTGCATGTCCTCTCCGCCGACCCTTCAAGCCGAAAATCGTCGTTACAAGAGAACGTCGCAACAGACCCAACCAACGGACTGCTGCCATTCTTTGTGCCGTTAGACGGAGTCTTGAGACGACCACAACTAATCACTGCAACAAATATATCATAATGTCAACATGTGTCGCAGTTATATTGAGATAACCACAACTAACCACATTCAAGTAAATTTTACTGGTTTAGTGACACTCGGTGTCAGATCAGATTAAATTAAATGTGGGGATATGTTTATTACCTGTTCTTTGCAATAGAGCGCAGTGAATGTTAAACAAAACAATATTTAGCAATTAACAATAATATATGGATGATCCAAATAAATACAAATCACATTAAATGATAACTTATATATGGGCCTAAGAAATACAATTTCATGTAGAATTATGCATATATATGTATTGTGTCACATAACGTAATATAAAGTGAAACATGTTCTTAGAAGAATATCAAGCTTCGTAAATAGTTGTAGTTTAACGGACATTTAGTGAATGAGCATAACGCACATGCATTATGGTTGGGCAATTAAGGCCGCCAAATCCGTGCAACACCATTAACCGCATCACGGAAATCTCGATCGATCTCGTTGTATCGACTGCTCCCGTACTGATCACAGAAACAGCTTCAAAACCAACTGCGGTGACGAAGACCGGCCCCAGTTCTGAATTTGAAATGGCTAAATAAAAATTATGATTTGAAGTGTGCAATAAGCGTCACGTGGTACCTTTGCAACAAGCACTTCGCAGTGATCGTACTCGACGGTGACGTAGTAGCACACGTAATCGGACACGTGATGCGGCCTTGACCAATTACGTTTGCTACTCCGCCACCGCCTCTGACAATTAAAGCTGCATGCAAGTTGGAAGTGCCATGTTTTATTGATAGCGTCTTTTTGCGAAACGGATTTTCATACTTTCGCATTCAAAACTATTTTCCTAACAAGTCGTTTGCATCTAACATCCATGAAATAAACGTTAGGAATTTATAATAGATCTTCTATACAATATTATATTCAGGTTTTTCGCTGAAACAGCGTATTATAGAGATACATTAAGTACTCAAAGGATGTTGACTCCGACCAGGATATATAATCTCATGGATGTATCGGCCTACACATAATGGGCGTGTACAACGAAACAATTAACGCTGTTATTAATCTACTAACCGCGATACCCGGCGTTGCATGGGGGGAAAGCATACATATGTATGTAACGACAGAAATCCCCACCCACGCCCCGCACGAATTTCGAAAAAAAAATCCCGTGCATGCAAAGCCAACAGAGATATGGGTCCACAAACAAACAAACAAACAAACAGACAGACAGAAATCGTATTGTTTTATAATATAGATGACCACCTGGCTTCGAAGCTGCAATGAACGCCTCATGCTGCCGCGTGACTTCAGCGGAAGCCAGCGCTATTGTCAGCTTGCCGGTGACAAGATAATCAAAGACACACTCTTCCGAGCCGCCGCACATCCGGGTAACGTTCTCCGCAGTGGCGTTATCTGTCGGCGGTAGCGCAAACAGCGGCTCGAACGAAGGATCGATATAACTAGCGTGACTGGATCCTGTCTCGTAGCTGAAGAGCAACTCTTCCTCCACGGTCCTCCCTACATCGGAATTGACCCGTATGTATTTACTACAACCTGGAGACATCGTTTCGGAAATGATAGACTGCTTTTATTTCAGGATTGTTAAATCGTTTCTTCAAAAGAAAGGCAGTAAAAGCTGCTTGCTAAAGAATTTAGTTTTCCCTAAAGACACTTGTTTTAGCGTTAATGCTGAATCAGAATCGAACTCACTTGGAAAGCAATTCAAACATCAATGTAAACTAAATAAAACAGCATCTGGATAAAAAAACGAAATGAAAGTGGTTTTGCTATTGACAATTGGAGGTGAAGACCCTACTATAGATCTAAAACTTGTCTGAGTTCCTTGCAAACGAACGAGACGCTTCCAGTTAAGATGACTATCATGTTTGTTGATGATGAAACAGTTGAATATTTATTTTTCTTCTATAAAATATAATATATGCATCGATACATTTCGTTCAGAAAACGTACACGTCAGGCCAAACTCTTCATACAGCTGTCTCGCAGTCACATTGGTAGCCAGTGAAACGTGATTAGGAGTTTGTAGGTCATCGGCTGCGTTCCCATTGGCGTTGCCCAGCAACCCAAGTGGAGCGTCTACAATAAAAGTATACGTCATGCACGAGATAAAATTGTTTTATATAGAGGAATAACTAACAATTAATGATAACAATTGATTATAGATTCACCTTTTGTAAGAATATAGTCACAAATCTAGCGTACTAACATGTCCGTAGACAGTTCGGTGTTGTTGATTTTGCGAACTGCAAGCAGCCGGAATAGGACGAGACGAGACCAAGAATACCTTTCGTTTCCCTTTAGTACGAACGTATTTGTAAATAAAAAAGCAGAATGGTTGAACTACTGCGGGTTATACACTTTTGTATTTCAATGTCCAATATTTTTACTGCCGACACAGAACGAAACATTCGCATTGTACTGCGACAAAAGCAGCGGGCCTATCATTTGGTTAGCGAACCTGCATCTCGAGGCCACGTCAAGGAATAATACAATGCTCCGTCTACTATCTTCACCCCTACGGTGTATTCGTTGTCTCCGTGAAAACGGAAGTCAGTGGTCATGTTGGCTGCATCGTACGTCACGGAAACATCTGTGTATAGAATCATACAAAAAGTTTAAAAAGGAATAAAACTCATTTCGTCAAATATGCAAACACATAATAATAATAAGTAAAAAGACACTGACGGAAGGATTGGTTGATGATGGCAAGCATCTAGAGTAGTGTCATTAATTCACACACTCAGATAGCATATAGAGTAGTGTCATTAATTCACACACTCCGATAGCATCTAGAGTAGTGTCATTCATTCACACACCCAGATAGCATCTAGAGTAGTGTCATTAATTCACACACTCCGATAGCATCTAGAGTAGTGTCATTAATTCACACACTCCGATAGCATCTAGAGTAGTGTCATTCATTCACACACTCAGATAGCATCTAGAGTAGTGTCATTAATTCACACACTCCGATAGCATCTAGAGTAGTGTCATTAATTCACACACTCATATAGCATCTAGAGAAGTGTCATTAATTCACACACTCCGATAGCATCTAGAGTAGAGTCATTAATTCACACACTCCGATAGCATTATTAGCAATGCTGATTTTTAAACACCGCGATATGGACATCATCTACATAATCCTTAGTTATTCACAGTTGTTCTCGCCATAAACCTTCAATGATTTCATTGGATCTTCATGTTACACAGTTATGTAGTTATTGTGACGTGTACCATGTGCGTGCGTGCGTGCGTGTGTCGCGTGTCGCGTGTCGTTGCGTGTGTGTTATACCACATTGTTGCGTACCAGACCAGTCTTGCGTAGGAAGATCGTCGAAGTCTTGCTTGACACCGCCAATGAAGATGTCAAGTCCAGTTCTTTCGTTCACCTGCGCTTGGACTATGGTGCCGTTGTCGACGTTTCCGGTATCAACCAAACGCATCGCTACGGCTATCCACCATGTTCCTTTCATCAAGTTACCTAGTGAAACATAATATTATGTATAGGCGTTGGAACGTGGTGTACATACTGGGGGGGGGGGGGGGGGGGGGGCTGAGCCGGAGCTTTAGCATTCTGCTGCTGCCATATCACAAGAAATCGTGGGAAGGTGGAGAGTAGGGTTGAAGATTGTTCGTGTTTCTAGAGGGGTAGTGTTGGGTTTTTCTGCTCCAGGGGTAGTGTTGGAGATGTTTTGGGAGCCTCCAACTGCATCACACTTGACGCTCTCTAATTTGTACTGGCGGTCTTCGCCAACGAAAGTATAATGATAATAACAATTCACCAATTGTACTCTTTCAGGTAACGACTGTGAAAAATGTACAAAATATAAATTAACATCACTAGTAGTTGGAGAATGCTAAATGAGTTGCTAAACAGGCATCGTCTTCCGTCTCACCATTCACATGTTTTTATAGTTGTAATTAGTTATAAACTCAGACAAATACCTTGAGTGTTTCTGGCCTATGTTGTCCTTCACTGCATATGGAAGTGTGCACTTCGGACCAACCAAAACTCCCCCAATCCATTGAATGTATAATGAAGCCCGTCCAACGTGATGATGTGAGGGTCACCGAAAGTCCTCGCTAAAAATTAAGAATTCATTTATATTCATTCTTTTATAAAAAAAATAAAAGAATAATTTCTATTGGAGCGGCACGCTTTCAATACCAAACCAGTACTACTACAAATTGCTGTTATAAGAACAGCAATCAGAATTATTTGATGACACATAAATAAATTATAAAACATACGTATGATCAAAATTAAGATACTAATATGCAAACCATAATGTTACATCTATTCTTTTTGGTTCAACTAAACTGTCACATAGAGAGAGAGGGGGGGGGGGGACGGAGAGACGGACAGGCGGAGAGGCGGAGAGACGGAGAAACAAAGAGACTGAGACATGCAGAAACAAATGTACAACGAAAGAGAAGCGGTGGACCTCGACTGTCGAACAAATGTAATGTTAACATTGGTTTGAGGCAAAGAAGTGCACTTAGACCGAAACTGATCTTCATGCAGGTGATTAGCACGAAATAAATAAGACAATAATATTATCATTTTCTTCCCAACCTTGTTATTTATGCATCTTTACAACGCGTTGTGGTTACCAACAATAATTGTCATTAATTATATCACTAAGAAAATGCTCGGTAAAATGACTATAGTTTATTGTCTTCCTTCTTTCATCAAATGCATTTCCTCCTCACATCACAATTCTGCCGTTCCCAAAAATACTTGGCAAATATTATCTAGGTTTAGACCATTGTATAACCTACCGGTGGCGGGCGCTATATATTGTTTGCAGTCATCGGTCGGTCTCATTTCTCCATATTTCGAACAGTAGATGGTTGAACATTTACAACACTCAAAAAATTGTACAACATCGTACCAAAAGTGACTTATGAATATCGTTTTAAAGACACCGTTCAGAAAGTTGCCCCCACTGTGTGATCGGTCAAACGTGCCGCCTCCTTTGTCAAAATCCGTAATAATGCCTCCAGATTTGTCGTAGCAACATTGTTGGCCGGCACCGAGCGAACTGCGGGAAGGAGAACAATGAAGTAAAAAACATAACCTTCTTTCGCATTGAAGCATCTCGATTAATACATTTATTTTAAAGAATTCAACCGACAGGAAGCTAGACTATTCACTGCGTGAAATTAAAATAAAAAGAATCAATCGCCAGTTGGTAGACCACAGCTAATGGGTCATGGATGCGAATGAACATAGAAA
>OZ023210.1:59441255-59561255 GCA_963995525.1 Escarpia spicata | reverse complement strand
TTGTTGGTGATTTTAGGAGGAAAGAAGTTAAACTTTGCCACCTCTTGTAAATATCATGGATTGTCGTTTCTAATAACTTGTCTGATGAGTCTGACATGCAAGCCTAAGTGAGATTTTTGTATGCCAAGAGTAATATAGCTGTTCTTAAGCGGTAAGCAGTGTGCTTTAAGCTTCTACAAAAGTCACTTTCAATTCCGACTCTTCGAGCAGACAGCATCTCGCAATGAGATAAGACGTTGCATTGAAGGTATGGAGCAAGGACTGATGTAGGCAAACCCTCAGCTGAATTAGCAGCATACGTCAAAAGTTAGGTTTTTGAATGAACTAATTTGCGTCAAGCACATTATCGCCAATTATCGCTGTTGGCAACTACCTTCGCTCCATTCTCGTCACACCTGCCGGTGATTATATAATCACTCGTTGGCCACTATGTCTGCAGGAGGCAAACGAACGCGCAATAAGGCGCAGTCAATGACTAAGTCGGTTACGGATGAACGGGCAACCGGGCCGGAAATAGAGGCTCCGCACAAAGAGTCTCCGCACAAAGAAGACGACTTTGCGACATTTGTTCGTTCGGCCCTGGTTAGTTTGAATGACAAGCTTGATAGCATCATCACACACCAGGCTAGCCTGGAAAAAAAACTGTCAAACATCGAAGACAGAGTCATGGACCAATCGACTGTGATTGCGGACCTAAGTGAATCGGTCGAATTTAATGCCCGAAACATAAAAGACCAGCAAAACTCTGTTGCGGAAATGGGCAAGGTGATCGAAAAATCAAACCGCGAACTGCAATTCGCCACCACTGCTATCGCCAAACTCGAGTTGAAACTGAATATATCAGAAAGACACTCCCGTGGTTTCAATGTTCGTTTGCTCGGTGCCCCTGAGACAAGCGAGGAAAGCTGTATTTCTATCGTAGATATCATTCTTCAAGACAAGTTTGAGGTAAAGGGCGGTGCCATTGAATATGCACACCGAACTGGTAAACCGCAAAAAGGGAAACCTCGACACATCATTGCGCGTTTTTACAGCAGAGATGTCCGGGGATCAGTGATGAGAGCAGCGCGTGCGAAGCTCGCGAATACACCGTACCGCCTCATGGATGACTTGACTAATGTGGACTTAACAGAGAAACAACGAGTTCGTCCCTACATGGAGGATCTGTTCAAGCATAACAAAAGGCCGACTTTCCGAAATGGGAAGTTATACGCGGAGGGCCGTGAAGTTGCTACTGAAGACATAAAAACATTCCTGAACAATCTTCATCAGGGCACTGGTTAATATTTTTTTGGGAAAACACGCTCCATACCTTTGTGTTTTGTAGTTTAATGATGCAAATTGCATCAGCATTTATGTTCAACGTTTTCATTGCTTTATTCTTCATATGTTTGGAACAGTTGCTCCACATACGCAAGCTGCAGATGATAAATTAGATGACTTAACAATACTTACTCACTCACCTTATATAGACACCACATACTTAAAAGACGCTCTCGCCACTACCATAGATAAGTTTACTATTTTCAGCTTAAATGTTCAAAGCATAAATTCAAAATTTAACTACATCTACCCACTCTTACTAGAGTTAATCAATAAAGACGTCGGTTTCAGTGCCATATGTTTGCAGGAAAGCTGGCTTTCTGATGACGCAGACTTATCTCAATATCAATTACCTAATTACAACATCATTCATCAAGGCAAAAAATGCCCCGGTCATGGAGGTTTACTAATATATTTACATGTACGTTATTCATACATTGTAAGACAATTATATGACTCATCCGATGTTTGGGAGGGGCTTTTTATTAATGTATTTGGTGCAAATCTAAATAAAAACATCACCATAGGAAACATATATAGACCGCCTAAGCTAAATAATAATGAACAAAGTATATCTACATTTATAGAAGAATTTGCACCGATACTTTCAAAATTGGGAAAGGAAAATGCAGAAACTATAATAACAGGCGACTTTAACATTGACCTGTTGAAAGTAAACAGCAAACAAAAAGTCGGCGACTATTTTGATTTATTCTGTACCAATGGATTTTATCCAAAAATTACCTTGCCGACTCGTTTCTCTCGAAAAAGCTGCACACTAATTGACCAGATATTCTGCAAGATTTCAAATGCCACTACTGCTTCCACAGCAGGTATAATTATGAGCAACATATCCGATCATGTACCATATTTCATAATTACCGATATACTGTTATCCAAACAAAGTGCTCCCAAATGGGTGACAATCAGGACAAACAATGAAAAGGCAACAACACAATATTATGAATCTGTAAGGCAATCGTGCATCATGGATCAATTAAATCTAAATGAGCTATCTGATCCAAACACTAACTATAACTTACTTGAAAACATACTCTCCCGACTATATGACTATCATTTTCCTGCAAAAACTGTTAGATACAATCAGTACAAACACAAAAAATCTAACTGGATAACCATTGGAATAATCAACTCAATAAAACATAAAGACAAACTGTATCGCAAATTAAAACAGACTGCGCACAATGAAATATCTTACAATGCGTCATTGATAAATCTTCGCGTTTATAAAAATATCTTAAATAGAGCTATCAGAGAAGCGAAACGTATTCACTACACAAACCTATTCAATCAATATAAATCTAACATAAGAAAAACTTGGGACACCATTAAACAACTCTTAAATAAAAACTATAAGCAATTTGAATTTCCTAATTTGTTTTATATAAACGGAGTACATATCTCGGACAAAAGGGAAATTGCGCATGCATTTAATGAATTCTTTGTAAATATTGGCAATAAACTGGCAGAAAAGATATCCTTTAATAGACAACATAGAGCATTTACCAGCTATCTAAAGGACAAATCTCAGTTCACTTTTATATTCAAACATGTTACAGAAAAAGACATATTGTCAGTTGTAAAGGAATTCGACCCCAAAAATAGTGCAGGACATGACTCAATCTCCATAAATATGCTAAAGAAAATCAGCCCGCTAATTGTCAAGCCTTTGTCTCTCATAATTAACCAATCGCTCACCACAGGAATTTTCCCACATAAACTAAAAATTGCAAAAGTTATTCCTCTGTATAAGAAAAACGATAAAACGATGCTAGATAATTACAGGCCAATCTCGTTGCTGCCGTCTATCTCCAAAGTCTTCGAAAGAATTGTGTATATATAACCAACTATATGAGTATTTAACTACAAATGAAATATTATTTAAAAGTCAGTATGGTTTTAGAAAAGCACATTCTACGGAGATGGCTACACTGGAAATGACAGACACTCTTTTACAAAGCTTAGACAAGGGTAATATTCCTATATCCATTTTTTTAGACCTCTCAAAAGCGTTCGATACACTAGACCACTCTATTTTATTTAAAAAACTTGAACACTACGGCATAAACAAGACACCGTTACACTGGCTAATCAGTTATCTTACTAATAGGCTTCAATTTGTACAATTCGGTTATGTAATATCCAATAAATTACCCATCTCTACAGGTGTCCCTCAGGGTTCCATATTGGGACCATTTTTATTCATCTTATATATAAATGATATTCATTACGCCAGTGATAAATTTAATGCGATATTATACGCCGATGACACTACCCTGATTGGTCCACTCTGTTCCTTCCAATCTACTTCAGATGTGTTTGATAACATTACTTTAAGCATCAACATAAATAAGGAATTGGAAAAAATAAGTGAATGGTTATCAGTAAACAAACTGTCTCTTAATGCTAGTAAGACTAAATATATGTTGTTTCATTTTCCTCAACGCAGTACCGCGCGTATCGAATTAACGCTAAAAATAGATGACCAACACATTGATCGTGTTCAAGAATTTAACTTCTTAGGCACAACTATCCATGAAACATTAGATTGGACAGCACACATTGATAAAATTGCCATTAAAATATCAACAACTCTTGGTATATTAAATAAGTTAAAGCACTTCTTACCTACATGTGCTCTAAAGATAATGTACAATTCCTTAATTGCGCCACACTTCAATTATAGTATTTTATTGTGGGGCTTTAATTTAAAACGAATTTCGAAATTGCAGAAAAAGGCGATAAGAATTATAACCCACAGCGAATATAATTCCCACACAGAACCTCTAATGAAATCACTAAAGTTATTGAAGGTCGACGACATTTTCACGCAAAAATTTCTTATATTTTATCACAAATTTTTGAATAGTATAGTTCCTTCTTACTGTAAATCTTTATTTTCACTAAATACCACACACCATGGCCATCACACTAGGCAAAGTCATTACATTTCTATTCCGTACAGCCGAACCTCCCGAGCCAGAAAGTGTATAAGATACTACCTGCCAACTCTACTCAGAAATATGCCACCTAGAATTACGGAAAAAGTCAATACTCATAGTCTTCACGGTTTCTCTTTATATCTGAAGAAATATCTATTGGATCAATACCAAGAGACTTGCACAATTGCAAATTGCTATATATGTAGGCAAAACAATAATCTGTAATTTTAGAAAGTGAATACTTTTGATTATATAATAAACTGCCTACATGCTTGTATTTGCATAAATTGATGCGAAACCACAAATATTTCTTAATTGTATCCTCTTTTTACTAATAGGCCGATTTCTAGGTGTATTCCCGAACCAGAGCAGCCCTGGTTATGAAGATCTAACCTGTCTCCGCCTATACTAACCTTTTAGTATTTGTGTCGTGTCTTGTCTTTCATAATGTACGAAGCAATTGCGACTAAAAGTAAACTATAATTTAGTCTAAACCGAGCATGGTATTCTGTTCTCCAATGAAGTGCTTTTCTATGAAATGAAACAGCCATTTATAAATCACATGTAGGCTCATAATTATTGTGCTGGATTATGGCGACCTTGTGTATATTCTACCAAATCACTTCATATTTTTACTGTGTGCACCACGGTGGGAGAATACGGATATGAATGACATAAAAGTAGTCTACTGAATAATCATTTACTATGTTAAATTGACTACTTGCAGTACATATTCTCTTCCCGTGGGTGGCTCTCACGCTAGCGGCTTTTGAGCCTTAGTGAGAGTCTCCCGACATAGACTAACTATTGTAAAAATGTGTGTTGCAATGTGTGCTTTTGTTTGTTTATTGTCGAATAAATTGTTCCAATTCCAATTCCAATATGTTACGTCAAAAATTCCACTTTTGTTCAACTGCTATACAAAATATGGGTGAACTTTAGAAAAGTTAATTTTCAGCAATTCGTTGTTGCATATAACAACTCTTTCAGGATATTGAACAATTTGCCTATGAGATGTAGCGCTAGCCACATGTTGCTACAGCTAATGTCAGCTCGGGTAAATGTGTAATCAGAAAGGCTATTTTAGCATAATGAATAGGATTGACATGTCTGTGAATCCATTTATAGCATTAAAACTAGTGACGTGTCTTGTATTTCGAAACTGCGGCACCAGTGGGTCTTGGATTTATATAATTTTTAAACATATTGTTCTTATCGATGTATTTGTTTATTTATTTACATACTTTTATTGATGTATTTTTATATATGGACATGATGATTGTCTGAAATTAATACATTATTATTATATATATATATATATATTTGTTAGTGTTTGCATCACAATTTCTGTCATTATTCCATGCAAACAAAATGAGTACTTTGTTAGTTACTACCCGTTTGGGTAGTAACTCGGGTAGGGGTTAGGCCTAGCTAGTATGTGAAACAACCAGTTAATGTTTTGAATATGAAAACATCAGCAGGAATTTAACCTGCTTCACAAATACAAGGCATAACTGGATGAGCACCAACTGTCTTAAAAGCGTAACATGTCAGAGTTTTTATTTAATAGTTCACATAAAATTTGGAATAGGAACTTACCTCTAGCCAAAGCCGATATTATTGCCCACTTTTGCCTTTTGGGTTTAAAAGTTCACTTTACCACAGTATTTGAGATAAGATGAGGAAAGAGGGGAAGGTGGGGTGTTTTAGTCTGTTCCGGGTACAACATCCTGAAGGATGACTTACTTAGGTTTACTTAGGTTGTTCCTGACCGTAGGCGGTGGCCTTGGTGGTCAGATCTACATGTCTCTGTAAATGCCCTACGACTCCGACAGTATGTTATCAAATAAAATATTTTTTTTCCTGCAAATTACCGAATTACATACTTTGTATCATGCGTAGTATATATATTTGTGTTTGTATATGCTTTATTGTATTTCTACAATGAAGTATGAAAAACAAATTGTACTTTTTATATACATGGGGTAAATAAACTTCTTCGTTCGTTCGTTCGTGACAGTCAGGAAAGTATTTCTGACGAGACAATGTCAGAACCTGTCATAGACTGGTTTCTGACAGATAGACTGGTTTCTGACAGATTTCTGACGTCAGAAACTGTGAGAATCTAATACATGCCATATGCATAAATTTATGACTTTGCTAATTGCATAAGCGATGAAGCAATGACAGGAAACACTTGGATGACATATGATGACAACAGAGCTTGCATCTAGCAACATAAGCGATGAAGCAATGACAGGAAACACTTGGATGACATATGATGACAACAGAGCTTGCATCTAGCAACTGTTTTTCCATTACTTTCTACTTTAACAAACTGTTCCCACACAGCCTTAGCTGGTCTGCCCCCCTTAAACATGGTGCAAACTAAGATGTTAGTGCTACTAGCCCTATTAAAGTTACTATTCTCAATTTGGGACATAAAAGAACCACTGAGGACGACAAGCACCCTGGCAGTGACCACCCTCAGTGCCAGCATAGAAAGATCGGCTTGGCGATAATGTTCTGAAAAAGGTTGACTAGTTGAATGAGACCTCATAAGATCATAACATATAACCACAATATATACAGACTAGTCAGTTAATACAACGTTGCAGAGTGCTGGAAACAACTAGAACTAGAACTAGAAAGAACTATTCATTGTCTAAAAAATGTTGGTAATGAATTTGTACTTCTTTCACATGTAACAGTATATATCTATGTGAAGATGATACAACAGGTGGCTGCTGAGTAGAAAGCATTGGGCCAATCACTTTACACCTCCATCAAACATATTGGCAAGTTTAACCTGCCCCCTCCCCCCCCCCCGGGTTAAGAAATTAATGGCACTGTCCATTGTGAGAGCAACATATGCATGTTATGGCTATGACTCACTGATAACAGTGCCTTGTATTATTGATTTCCTGGCACACATAAAAGGATTATGGTCAGAACTGGTAACAAGCACAAGTCATGCTACCAGTCTTTCTTCGCAATTTTGTACGTATCTCTTCCTCCTTACCTACAAGTGCTATATTGTGCAAATACCGTGTTTTTACATCCCCCGACAATGACTCGATGTACTTTTGTTTAACTTTTCTTGATTCGGGATGACAAGCCATACCCACAACCAGTGTTTACATTTACGACTGTTGCGCTCGCCCATAAAAATTAATGTCATCCGGAGGCTTAGGGACCCGGATGTTGGGTTTCGCTCGAACTACAAATAGGGAGGATATTAACTTCGTATTAACTTAGTTTCTGGCTGGAAAAAAATATTACCATCTGAAGGGAAACCTTTGTATCGGTCATGTGCAGAAAAGTTGTTTCAGTCAATAACATAACATACCAATCGCATAATTATCATCTGGTTAACTTACAGTGATAGCTAAACAATTGGCACTTATTTAAAGAGCAATTTTAATGACATCAATAATATGACACCACTATTAAAGTTTAAACCACCATCAATCCACGTACCAACTGTATTAATATCGAGAATATCCCCTAATAATGTCATCCTGCGTTCTCAAATAGAGTAAAGCCTAGTTTAACCCAGTCCTAGGTTAAACTAGCAAAACTGGGTTAAACCCCTAACTAAGCTCAGTCTCAGACAATACTCAGTCTTACAAAAGAAAATGTATCAAAAATTGAGTTTCTTATATTTTTATGTCAGAAAGGTATTTCTGACAAAACGGTAGACACCACGGTTTAATTAAACCGCGGTAGAAACCGTCCTGACAGAAACATGCCAACCCTGATCGAAATTGTTCCATAACTTTGTAATTGTAACCCTGATTAAAACGGTCTTCGCCTTCGGCTCGCGTGCAGGCTTCGGTCAGTACCTACCGGCAATAACTCCGATGGCGCACAACAATTATTGTACGATTTCCGCGAATGATACGGCCCCGAGGGCCTTGAAGTTGACGGGAACTCAAGTGACGTGTACTTCGCAAATGCGCAAATTAACAATTCCATTTAATGCGATGTTAATTCACTCGAACGTTCAACGATAACAAGAATTAAAATGAAGGCGGCACCAAGAAGTTACACCAGAAAGAAGTTCGGCCGCATCATTACCTGTTTTTGTCTGCGCGGCTAGTATACTTCCGCCAGAGTATACACAATTTTCAAGTATAAGAGTTTTGCGGGTTAACCCGTCGTGCTTTGTTGTTGGCAATGACACGGTTCTATTTCATCGCTGCACCGTACACTGTCCGTAACATAACAGCTTATGCAGATACAGATCTGCATCGTCATGATGTATATTTGAAGAGTATTGAGTTGGCACGTGTAGTATATTATCAAATGTGAGTCCTTATGTAGCGCAGTATCCAATCAACAGGACTGATCAAAGTGCTTTACACTTTTTTCCCTGGCAGACCTGTTCAATCTCAACTTCTCTAGAAGGCATCCAGCCACACTGCAATTAATGCGCGAAGACTGTTCGTACACAAATATCCACAACTGTCTATAGCCATATACTCATTCATACAGCCGAGCAAAGTAGAATGAACTGGAGCAAAGTAGAATGAACGAACTTGCCCAAGGTTCGACGCCGCAGCACAGGATTCGAACCTGGGTTTTCTCGGTCGAGAGTCCGAAGCTCTGTCCACTGCACCACGGCGCTCCTCAGTAAGTTCTTATATAGGGCGGTACCTAGGTCAATGTTTGGAAGTACTGTGACACATTACTAGGCACTGTGATTCCAGGAACTAGTTCAACTTTAAATAATCAATATTAACTATAACAAATGCATCTAAAATAGTTAATAAAAACCGTTAGCAACTACAATCAAGAATATTACGCCAGCAGTTTACTAGAATGATCTTGCTGGAGAAACATAGTTAATTTAATCAGGCGTCAGGAACTGTGAGATTTAACGAGAATCTCCCACTTAGAAAATTAATTCTGAGTAAACCACAGGCGTGATATTGATGATTGTAGTGGCAAATAGTTAGATTGTACTAACTCTTTCAGGTGTATAGGCCCACATATATATATAGCCAGGTATAATGCCTGTTGTTAGGCCTACCTCTGTCGGTGTGCCATCATGCAGTCTCCAAACGCACATACACCACGTAGAAGAAAATCTGGACCAACGATACAATGTATCTTCCGAAAAACACACGCAACATGGGTAAACGAAATTGTTCAACTTTTGATCTTGTGGTTGGTGGATTTGAACCCCGATCCCTCGGTCGATGGTTCGGCGCTCTTTCGCGCAATCACCGCACCCCGTGCAAGTGTATGCATCTAGCAGCGTGATTATGATAGATGATTACATTTGTCCTTGTGAATTCTATATGAATGCATGTTACTTAAGCTGTGTCTACAAACTCTTAAAACAGATAAGATGGTAGTTTAACTCAGAATGCAACTGTAATCATTACGAACACACACGCTCACGCACACGCACACGCACACGCACACGCACACGCACACGCACACGCACACGCACACGCACACATATATACAATAGTAATGTGTGAGAATACATTCAGAATTGCACACACACACACACACACATACACACACACACACACACACACACACACACACACACACACACACACACACACACACACACACACACACACACACACACACACACACACACACACACACACACACACACACACACACACACACACACACACACACACACACACACACACACATATCGCCCACCGACGACTCGTTGTTGTCCTGCACCAGCTGAACTGCTGTGTCGAGGTCACGCGTGGCTGCATTTTTGTGCCTGACGATGCGTCCCTGGGTGCCGATGCCGAACGACCCAATGGCTGCACTCGATTGGTCAGGCCTGAGTTGGACCTGCGAGATATCCCGACTTCACCCTACCACGTGATGGGTCTACTTGTTAATCGAGGAGAGATCGGGTCGCGGGGGGTACGGATAGTTGCCCAGTGGACAGTTACCCAGTGGTCAAATGAAAAAGTTGACACTTGCTCAGTGAAAAAATTCGATAAATGTAATAAATGTAATAAATAAATTTGACATTAGTATTATTTAATATATTATTTACATTATTATATTCCTTCATTTAGGATAAAATTCTTTGCTAACAAAATTCTTTGTTAGATAATTGACATAGAACAGTTTGCCCCAGCTTTTAATTGTATGAGGCTTCTGAAGCCAGTTACAATGCAAATGGGGTTACCCTGGATAGGACATTGCAATAAGAATGCACATCACATGGCTGCAGTGGATCTCTCAGCTACTCCAAATTCGCATGATCTGCTTAAAAAGCAATTAAAATAAATTGCTGAGGCTTCCATGGTCAGCCCACAGCATTAGACTTGCATGAACGCAAGGACATGAACTATGACCATATGAATGAATGTATTGATTGACACTGGTATGAAATTATGAATGTGTGCATATTTATATTATATAAATAAAGTGTTGTGTCATGAAGTTCTTGTTATTTTGTTATAATATAATATTTTATAAAACAAATATTATACTGTTATAAAAAGGAGTTTTATTTATTGCAGTTATGGAATTTTTTGTCACTGAGCAAGTGTCCACTTTTTCATTTGACCGCTGAGCAACTGTCCACTGGGCAACTGTCCTACACTCGGGTCGCGGTACATTTCATTCTTATTCCATTGCCCAAGTATACAAGCACTAAAATGGTTTTTAAGTGAAAACAAGTCCAAGTAGCAGAGTCTATTTTTGTAAATAACCGTTGTTGCTTTAATATTTTGATGATTGGCTTCCTAAAAGCAACTGAAAATAGATTATTGTGGCTAGAACCTAGAACTGTTCATCTTGCAAACCATAAATGTGCAAGTGTTTTAAAAGGAGTGATTTACAAAAACAAAAAGGCTGTAACATTGTCAACTTGTTTTTTTAACGAAAATAAATTCACTAAAATAAGTGCTAACTTGTGTTCTATTCTAAACTAACGTCGCCGTCTTGAACCGCATGACACCCTCCCAAACTGGACGAGCAATCCGTGCTACACCGGATTGATGCGTGCGCAGTACCGCCGGGACGCGTCTTTGCGATTCACTTATGAAAAGCTAACAGGCGCCTTTAAGCATCGCCCAGCTCGTGATTGGTCGTTAGGGCAAGGAGCGTTTGACACATGAGTCACGCGCGTTTCGTTTTGTTTTTCGCGGGGAGACGTCAGGGATTTTATATGTTAAAAAAAAGAAATGGGCGGAGATGAAAAGCGCCAGTTTACGTATCATCTCCGCTCGTCGCTACCCCAAAACAGGGGGTGTCAAGAAGGAGAAGGAGCCGTGGTTCGTCAACCTGGTGCTCGACATACTTGGAGTCGACACGGCTCTCGTCGAAGGCATCGAGGGTAAGTAGGCCTAGTGTAGGATTGTTGTTCAATGCGAATATTGTACATTATTGCCATATTGGCATTGCTGTTGCGTTGGTCAGCAAGTGGGTGCTTATGCTTTACTATGTCTGTGTATGGCTAGTCTGTGTCACCGATATACATAAATTGTTTAGATATGGACACGTACCACTATCTAAATAATTGTTGAACTTCCAGTGTGTACAGTTGCATTAAAATTATCAAAACAAAATCATTCTAAAACAATCCAAACACAGATCAACACAATATTATTTATTAATGTGCCTAGCATTATAATATACGTTCGATACATGAATTACTAATTCAAATAAGTTTTTATCCGTACTCAAATACAACTGTGTTCTTGTCCAAAATCACCAGTGAACAGCCTAGGCCTAGTTCACAGCTTGACGGATGACACATTTACAACTGCTCCTATCTCAGTTGCACACACAGGGTGGTTTTGCAACCCTTGATTAGGATTCCCGCCCATGTGTCAAGTATCTGACATTAAGAAAGACAACACACTGCTGAGCCTAAGCTAATTAGTTGATTGATTTTCATCTTGTAATTGTGTATTAAGAATTGTTTTGTGGCAATACGCTATTGACTAGCATGTTTTTGTCAATATCTAAGTATATACGCCAAATATTTCTGATATCCTCAAGCAGTTGTCATAAGCCAAACAGCATTTTTTAAAGGACTGATGTAAGAAAAAATTGTATATTAATAATAATAACAAACTTGTATAGCGCGTATATTCTCAGGAATCTAGGTTCATAGGCGCAATGTACAAGAATCGTTAAACAAACGTAAACAGGGACGAGCTCGACGATTTAGGGTGTGAATGCAGTTTCAAACAAATAAGTCAGGAGTTTTTTTTAAACAAAATATAGCACTAGCTTCAGATTATTAAGTTATCCATGTTTCATATGTGAACATAAAGTAGTTTTTCGTGTTTGTTATACAGGTGGGGTGGATTCAGCGGACACTGGACTGTTTGGTGAGATTCTACTGGTTCAGCCGGATGGTCAAGGTGAACATAGGAATACAACACTTACTGTTGTGTACATTTAGCAAATCATTTATTCATGTTGCAAATTAGTTTCGAAGGTAACCAGTATGGAGGCATTCAATAGTTCATGCACGAAGTGGATTTGCAGAATTTATACAATTAATGACACAGTTTATAAAAGTAATTAAAGGAATTTGATAAAAACAAGAGTTGTTCTCCAATATAATTACTCACTTTTGTACTAGGGCACATTTGATAATAACACAAAGCAGTTTTTTGGCTGAAACAAATCAAATGAACATATAAAACTGGTTTAATTCTTACTATTTCTACCATTTCCATGGTTTCAGACAGTTATACAGAAACCGTTGTTTCTATCGTAAATGTACAAATAAATTATTACTTTTCAGAAGGTGAGGGACAGAGCACACCAAGTGACAGTCTGACGCTGTCTTCACTAACATGCCCGTTCAGCCAAGACGAGCTACAGTTTGACAATCCTGTCAACGCGATGGTTGTGTCGACTGGCGTTGACACAACGGTTGTGCCCACCCCCGTCGACGCGACCAAAGATTGCGACGTGACAGTCGTATCCACGCTTACACCGTTGCGACGTGTTGTACCGGGAAATGAGAGCACACAGGATGGCACACCAAACAGCACTCATCTGAAAACACAAAAGAGGCGCAGAGTAGACGACAACTACCACCACCTCGTTGCAGAGGAGAGATAGAAGGTGCAACTAGATGTAGAGAAACTAAGACACGAGATTAAAAAACTTAAATTGGACAGTAGATTGACTAGGTTAATTACCAACAAAGAGACGTTGCTAGTGCAGAAACTAGAGAAGGGATTAGGGGTATCGCTCAGAGCGATTGAAGCTATTCTGTGTGGATCAGACTCTGAAGCAGATGACTGAACAACATTTACTTTACTTAACCAGTATTTCTGTCTTTAAAGAATGCTTTATTTTCAAAGGTATTATAGAAAGAGTCTATGGCTACTACCATTGTTTATTATCTAGTCAACTGTTTTATTATCGTAGTTGCAGTTAGTGCCAAACTTGGTGAATGACATTTCAACAACATGTTGATTTTCTTACACGTTATGATTTAAAATAAATATTTTAATGAAACTTATAACGATTGCATAAATATAAGTACCCGCTGAAGTATCATTGAACCAATCTGTCACGTGTTGCTCTGCCTGATAGAGTTGGGTCGCCTCCATTGTTGTTGCCGTCATCACTGTTGTCATCAGCTGGGTCTTCAGCATCATCATCCGGCACTGGCAGTCTCAACTTGACAGCAATGTTGTGCAGCACAATGCATGCCATGATGATCTGACAAGCCTTGCCAGGCTCATACCTAACAGAAAATGCAGTTTGACACACAGAGCTGAATAAAGTTGAAATATGCTTCCAGTCACAGTTTTAATTAATAAATTCTAAAGGAAAGTGTAATAAACTTTTGTATGTACTAGGTAGAAGATTGTCTTGTCGAATGACACCTATACAACCACAACATTGTAGCCACAATAAATACAGATTAGTCAGTTAATAAAACATTGCCGAGCGCTGGAAACAACTACAAGAAGAAGAGCAACATGTGCATACTATTCGTTAATTTTGAAATATTAAACATAATTTTTTTTGAAATGCTAGATCACAATTTTGTGCAGAAATATCATACCAAGTTTTCTTTAACTTACGATATTCCCATACATTAGAGATGGTTATAAAATATCACATGCTGTAAATAAACTTACCTTAGACCTGTGTGCAGACAATGCCAGCGTTTTTTTAGGATCCCGTTGCAGCGTTCGATTATGCAACGGGTAGCTGAGTGCGAGTCATTGTAGTGTTGTTGACTGGGTGCGTAATGCGGATGAAAGGAGTTAGCAGCCATTCTCACAGCATGTAGCCGCTGTCTCCTAGGATGAAGCCTTCCAATGGGCGGGGTAATGTCTCAAACAATGCATACATGAGACATTCTCTTAGGATGCGAGCGTCGTGAACCGACCCCGGCCATTTCACAACACAGTTCATGATGGTAGCGTCGGCGTCGCAAATCAGTTGAACATTTATGGAATGGTCGTTCTTTCGATTGACATACTCGTGCTCGTTCACGATCGGTGTAGCGATTTTCACATGCGTGCAGTCGACACAACCAATGACGTTCGGAAAGTTCGCTACAGCATGAAACGCGACTTTCATGGCTTCCGTCTCGCGTTGTTCGTGGAAGCGAACGTACCTCGGAACAAGTCGAGCCAATGTTACAGCCACTCGGTAGACGGTTCTGCACACTGTTGCTTTGCTGATGCCGAACAAATCACCAATAACCAACTGGAAACTGCCACACGCAAAAAATCGTAGGGCGACAAGAATTTGGAGCGTTGTTGTCAGCGAGCCCTTTCGTGCAGAAATCGACACGCTGTCACCGATTAAATAAACCAAGTCCACAATGTCATCGCGACGAAACCGGTACCTTGAAAACAACTCGACGTCATCGTACATTTCGAATGGGTGTGATCTGTCTCGAAACACTCGCTCCCTTCGTAATCCTCTTCTTGCTGCGTCATTCAGTCGATGCACTTGTTGTAAAGCCGCCATTTTGAAAAGCATCTAAGAACTACTTAGTGGATTTACGCCACGGGGGTAGGAGCCGTAGGCTAAGTAGTAGGGAGGTCAGACCGATTTACCTCCCCTTCTGACAACATGGGAGACAGGGGTCCCAGTTTAGTGGCCGTAGTTTATTATCATGCATTCTACCTGTTGGTTTGTGAATTTTCTTATGTTGTAATAATATCAGTGTGTACCTGCGCTGAAAAAAATATTTTTGGCGGTGTTTATTAGCGATAATGATTTTTTTACTCTGTGTCATATTTTGGTTTTCTTGATTTATGCGTGCGGCCATCTTGGATCACGTTGACAGGCCCCACCTATCAAACTGATTTGTGAGATTATGTTAATGAGTACATCCATATTGAAATGTGATGAAGAAAGAGGAAATTCAGAGGAAAATGAATCTGAAAATATAATTGTAATCCGTCGATAAAAAATTATAGTAATTATGGATTTAAAATGGCCTATGTTTGACGATGTTTTGTGAGTATTTAGTTAGTCGGTTTCAACGGAAAGCATATGCACAAGGATAAAGAATTGTGTCAACGATAACGTGATGTAGATTTAAAAGAAACTCCACACCCTGACACATATACACTTTTTACACAAGCTTTCGTGGTACTCAGTATCACAGAACATGCTTGGAATGTACTTTTTAACTTTCACGCCACCAAAACTATCACTTTATTTTCCATGCATATCACATAATAACTGGCTTATTAATTACTTTAAAAACTTCTTTTAGATGTAGTACTAACAGTACGCAATAGCTGCACGATATTCTGGTCTACACCAGCTTCCAAATACAGCCGAAAAACCATCACCCGTCGCTCAAATCACTTAATGTGGTCTTACCCCAACTGCTTTTACGAGTTCGCCGGCTATAACACTGTTACTGCGCGTTAGCGGTGTGTGCTATGCAGCGGTGTCGCCCCTAGCGACCAGACGTGAAGCTTTTGATGAGTTGTGTCGCCTCCTGGTGACCAGTTGTGTAGCGCGCGGAGTGATACACAGATGTATCACGCGTGACGGAATGCGTGAATCTCGTGACGATGCCGGATCGGATTTTGGGTTGCGAGCACAGCGGTTAACGACGTAGACTCTACGCTATTTGGCACTTTACAATTTCAAAGTTCATGATTCTGATGCTCACTGTTACAGCTGTTTTATGTATCCCGACGCTGCCACCAAGAAGTGATTGTTCGCTTGTATGCTACTCTAATTCACTCTTCCAGACACTCCGATTCCACGCACAACTCAATACACAGTTGTAGGCGATTCACCAACTGGCGGTTTACTAAGCATATGGTACAACATAGTTCCTAGCCTAGTTATGAGGTATCACAACATCGTGTATCATATTTCGCTGCGTCACCGTCTATCTTCTTATCACAAGAAACATGATATAAGCCACGTGTTTCTTACATCGTTTATGAATAGATTAAAACTGTATTAAAAATACATTTGTTTTGTTTCACGAATGTTTTTCTTTAATATCGTATTATACGTTTTGAGATTAATGTTAATAGTTTCGTAATTTAGCGAATTTGGGTTTGTTACTTTTAACTGTTTATATGGTTTGTCTCGATATCGAATTGAATTCAGTATTCCTTGAGTAATCCACCTTGGAAAGCATGACATCACCCATCAGATGGAGAGTGCACAGAAAATCAGCTGATGTGACTTCTTTCAAAAATCCAATGGCAGTGGAGTCACCACCAGCTGCGTCATCAGCAAAACACACGATCATGGCTCTCAAGTTATCCAACACAACAGTCACTGCTCCTTCTACGGATAGCCACCTAGTGTCCGATGGTCTTACAAAGCTGCGCCCCCTCTCATTGTCCAGGACTTGGTACATTCTCCTGAGCTTGGCCTTGTGCTTAGTTGAATAGTGAAAGTAGTTGAAGATCTGATTCAGCTTAACTTCCACCCTGTCAACCAGTTTCACAGCATGAGCTGCGTTGGATGAAGCCAATGCTAATCTGTGTGCAGTACAGTGGATAGCAATGAGGTGCGGGTTGAGATTCTTGATGAAACGTGTTGTGATGCCCTTGTGTTTGCCAGTCATAACACTGGCACCATCACTTGCTGCTGCTACCACATTCTTAAGAGCCACACCTTTCTCCTGCAGGACTGCAACTATAGTATCATAGATTGTCTCAGCATCTCCCTCCTCCAGACCAACCACCTCGATAAATCTACAGCAGACCTGACGGGCAACCATATAGCGGAGATAGACAAATAGACAATCAGTGTCTTCTCCACAGACACATCACACATCTCATCAATGACGATTGCAAAGTACTCCAACTCCAAGATTTCATTGACAATTTGCTCATCCATGTTATTTTCAGGGCATTCTGGAAGTCATGTACAGAGTCGGAATGGTCATAGTTAGTGTGTCTGTCTACATTGAGGTGTTTCAGATTATCACTGCCTTGCAATGCACACAGCCAGTTAAGGTATGAAAGATCACTGTTGGGCTGATTCTTCTTTGCCATGTAATAGATGTTGGTCGTGACAGATTTGATGGCAGATTTCTCTTTCTTGTATACATAGGAGACACTCTTCTCAAACATGGGAGCATACAACAGTGATGTTACGGCATCTTTGTGATCCTGTGTTTTTGCATGATTTACGCAGTTGTCCTTTAAGGACAGCCAGGGTTGGTGAACAAGTTTTTCTTGCCCTTACTCTTGCAGACAGTGCACGTCATAACCTTCAAGTCGTCATCATATGTGAGCCAGGTGAATAAAATCTGCAAAGAAGACAACATTTTGTATATAATGTGCCCCTATTGCACCATTGGGAAAATACATGAATTTAAAAACGTGTACATATTGTGTACACATAGCGATGGACATTATTTCTATAGATTTTACTGGATTACAATTTTCTACAAGTTCCACCTTATGGTGAGCGATAATAGGGGTTCGCGCGGCGCGCGTCCACAAACGCCGTTTGTGCCTAATAAAAACGTATAGGCTAGGGTGGAACTAACAAGAGTAAATTACCGCAGACCCAAATAAAAAACTACACGGTGGAACTACCAACATTAAATAAGCGTAGAGACCCGAATAAGACAGTATATCCCGCTACTTGGCGCTAGTACAGGCTGGCATTTTTAGTCCAAATAAATAGCCGTATATAACACTTATTTGAAACACAATAGTACTGTTCATTTGTTATCTTCCATTCCCCCTTGAAATGACACTTTGTTCTGTCCACTTTGAGTTTCCTCTTCTTCTGGTTTGGTCCATTCTCTTCCATTTCGTTCATCGTTGGTGGTTGCTGCGTTACAGAACGAATACAGACTGGTCATTAGTCTGATTAATGGAACGCCAAAAATATAGTACGAACATATTCCACAGGTGGCGCTACAAGCTGATTGAGTCACTAGGGACTCTTGCTCAGAGTGGTTTACATAAGTCGGCTGCTGTTTATATACGCCGTCAGCAGAATACGAATCACACCCAGAACAGCTTTACAATGCATTTTTTTTGGTTAAAAATATCTACACTGGATCGTCAGGATTCGTAATTGATGTTGCAACCGATTCGTAAATGGTGTTTACGTGTAGTAATTTACGAACGCACGAGCGGCCAGCGGAAACTCAGGACCGTGTACTCGAATACTTTATATCCAGGGGTATCTTCACTGGCATGCATATAGTCTAGAGAGCTACTAAACATCTCAACACTTTACTTCCATCATAAGTCTTAATGATCTATAACTATGATTCACCAAAACATGTCATTAATAATTACAAATTCACAATATAGTCCAAAGGACTTCAGGGCCTTGTAACGAAACTCGCTGTTTGTATTTGTAATAAATCACATTTTATTGAGTACTGAACCTGATGCCATCGGTGCTGAGTAACCAGGGAATTGATCCCCCGACATCTGCCTCATATACGTATTGTCACATCTCTCCTCTAAAAAAACTTGAACAGTGAACACAACTAGAACAGTCAAAACTAGAACATGGCAACAGTTGATATGATGTGAATCGATATCGCATGATGTAGTCACACGTAATCATGTAGATGGCTGGGCCTGCGTGTGGCCCGACCTGATCGCCGAGGGCTGTGCACCACTGCTGGCTGAGGTGCTTGACCATTCACCTGCGCATCACACTGCCGAGGGCTTTGCCACACTGCCGGCTGAGGTGGTTGACCATTCACCTGCGCATCACACTGCACTGACTCAGCTGCACCGTTGCCCTCGACCGTTGGCTTGTCATCATGAGGAGACCCATTATATTCCACCGTGTCCCTCACGGGTGGTTCGCCAGCAGACACTAGCTGACGACGATTTCGCCGATACGTAACGCCATCCACGTCGACTTTGTAACTCCTTGGAGCTACTTGGCGTATGCAGGTGCCGACACTCCATCGCTTCTGGCCCGGTAACCGCATACGAACGGTGTCACCAGGCTCAAGCGATGACAGCGGCTTCGCGTGTTGGTCTGCGTAGAATTTCTGTCGTCGTTTTGCGCCCATCAGCCCCCGCGTCTCGTCCTCGGTAGAGTGTCGCGGCATCAGTAGCGTGCCCGCCGCTGGTAGTAACGTCTTACACCGACGTCCCATCAAACGTTGCGCAGTGCTGGTGCCGACACCCTCAGTAGGTGTGTTCCTCAAGTCTAACAGCGCCAGAAACTCGGATTCGTTGGAGTCACGACATTTCGCGAACAGTCGTTTGACCGTTTTCACCGCATTTTCGGCTTTTCCATTTGAAGTCGGATATCGCGGTGATGACGTAACATGCTCGAAACGCCACTTTGCTGCGAATACCGCAAACTCAGCAGATGCGAATTGCGGCCCGTTGTCGCTCATCACCATATCCGGTATGCCGTGACGTGCGAATTGCTGCGCCATCTCATGGATGACACTGCGTGATGTCACCGACCCCAGCCGCGCAACCTCGACGAAATTGCTGTAGTAGTCGACGATAACGAGGAGTGTACGCCCATTGCTTTCACACAGATCGACCGCAACTTTCGACCAAGGTCTCGCAATGACTTCGTGTTGCATCAGAGGTTCCTTGCCCGGCGCGTCTCGCATCGACAGGCAGATCTCACACGCCGACACGTAGGCTCGAACCTCTGCCGCCATACGTGGCCAGTAGAGCGTGTCGCGCATTCGGCGCAAACAACCCTCTATACCCATATGAGTCGTATGGGCCACCGTCATCAACTCTCTGCGCATTGACGTCGGCACCACCAGTAGATCGCGCTTGAACACTAGCGCATCCTGTACCGTTAGTTCATCTCGTGAATGTAAATACGGCCGCACACAATCGGGCACCCCCGACTTCGTCGACGGCCATCCTCACCGAATGACATCTCGCAGCTTCTGCAAGACCCTATCCTGCTCCGAAGCCAACTGCAACTGCTGCCGTCTCTTGTCTGTCACAGGCAGAGTCGTTCTGTGGTCTATCATCTCGCACTCCTTCGCTATCTCACATGCGCACACTTCTGGTAGATAAGCTCGGCTCAGGGTGTCCGCCAAATACATGGTGTCGCCACGCTTGTATTTCAGGTTGATGTCGTACTTCTGGATAGCAAGAAGCATCCGCTGCAGTCTTTTGGGTGCCGAATCGAGTTTTTTCCGCATGATGATTTCGAGAGGCTTATGATCACTTTCGACGTTCACATTTGCTCGACCATAAACGTAAGCGTCGAACCGTTGGCATACAAACACAACACCCAACAGTTCTTTCTCTATCTGCGCGTAACGCTCTTCTGTTGGCGTTAGGGCCCTAGACGCATAAGCCACCGGTTGACCCGCCCCAAACAGCGCCGCTCCTAAACCCGATTGCGATGCATCGCACTGCAGTGTCACTTCCTCTTCTAGGTTATAGTACCTGAGTACCGGTGTGCTCGTTACTGCCGATGTGATCGCCTCAAACGCCTTCTGTTGTGGTTCGTCCCACTGGAAGTCTGTCTCCTTCAATGTCAGCTCACGCAACGCCTTCGTTGTGTCTGACAAGTGCGGCAAGAATTTCGCCAGGTACTGAGTCATTCCTAAGAGACGCTGCACTGCCGGAACATCCGTGGGTCTTGGCATCTCTAAGATTGCCCGCACTTTTCTGGGATCCACTTTCAACCCCTCACTAGTCATGACGTGACCGATAAAAGGAATCTCAGGTATGCGCAGTTGCATCTTGTTTGTGTTTAGTTTCACACCTCTATCCTCGCACCGTTGAACGAAAGCCATCATATTTGTATCATGACTGCGATGAGCCTCCGCAATGTTATCTCCGAAACCAACGACTGCAAAATCGTCTGCAATGACTTCGATTCCTGACAGTCCTTCCACGAGTTGGTGCATTTTCCGCTGGAACACCTCCGGAGCTGAGCATATGCCAAATGGGAGAATGGAGTGTTGAATGTCGTAAGAAACGAGGACGGTTCATCCAGCATTACGTGCCAGAACCCGCTGCGAACGTCGAATAGCGAAAACACTTTCGCTCCGTGTAGCAGCGTTGCTACGTCCTCAATGGTTGGCAGAGGATAATGCTCTCGTTCTATGGCGCGATTCAGATCTTTGGGATCAAAACAGATCCTTAGACTTTGCGAGTCTCTTTTCGGCACCACGACCATACTGCTTATCCACTTGGTGGGCTGTGTCACTGGAGCGATTATCTGCTGTCTCTGTAGATCATCCAACGAGTCTTGCAACCGCGCACGGATTGCCACGGGCACGCGTCGTGGGGCATGTTGCACCGGATCTACACTCTCGTCCACCTTGATGTGGTATTCACCTTCCATACAGCCGACACCATCGCCGAACACTTTTGGGAATCGCTTGATCAACGACTCACGATTTATCTGCGTATCATCTTTGCTCACAGAGTACACAGGCGATGCTTGCGTTTCTGGTTGGTTGAGTTCATCATTGTCGTGGTATTCTATCAGTTTCATGCCGATGCACGCCTTGCGCCCCAGGATAGGACGGATCTGATCGCTGTCGACGAGTTTACACTCAAGTTTGCAATGAATGTCTCTGCGTGACACCTGAATCGTGACATGACCCACGACAGCAAGCTTACCCCCACCATACGCCACGATCGACGACGTCACTGGTCTCACGAAACGTCTGTTATAGTCTTTGGTCGCTTTCTCGTACAGAGACAAAGGAATCACGTTGCACTGTGCTCCAGAGCCTATCTGGAACCGCAGGTAGTTTCCCGACTCTAGTTTGACGGTGACTACCTGTGCCGCGTCAACCGTCGCTCAGCATAAAGACCTCTTCCTCATCGTCGACTGCGCGCACTGATCGAGTCTTAGTCGTATGCCTGCATCTGTTCGAAAAATGTCCGATCTGCTGACATTTGAAACACTTTTTATCGAATGCGGGGCAGTTTGTCTCTTCCGTCAAGTCATGTCTCCGTCCGCACTTCCCGCAGTAACCGGTTGAGGCGCCGTTTCTGCCTCTAACAGCCGGCCCTCGTTGTTGTCGCTTGCTCTCTGATTTCACAGCGTGCACTGCCTGATCGCCGTCTGCCATTATCTTCATCTGAGTGGCCATGCTTTCGGCTGCCCTGCAGATTTCATCCGTTTTCTCTAACGTCAGGTTAGTTTCCCTCAGCAACCGCTCTCTAACTTTATTGTCTGTGATACCGAAGAGCAACCTGTCCCTGAGGATTTCTTTTGGGGTAATCACATCAAATTGGCAGGATTCTGACAACTTTCGTAGTGCCGTTCTGTAGTGTTCGTATGGCTCGCCGGGTTCCTGTTTTCGCTTGTTGAAAACGAATCTCTCAAACGGTACATGTTTCGTCGGTTGACAGTACTGGGCAAACTTCTCCAATACTGGCCCAATCCGCTGTTCGTCGCCGTCTGTTGTCCACTCCCTGAACGTAGAGAACACCTCCCGCGCTTCTTCCCCAATGACTGTTAGAAGGGTGGCGACCTGCACCGGCTCTGGTTTGTTAGCCAGTTCAGTGGCTAGGGCATAGTTCGACCATGCACTGTGGAATTTTCGCCATTTTTCAGCCGCATTGACGTCATTTATTTCTAACGACTGCGGCGGCGGTAATGCGAAACTCGCTGCCATTATCGCCTACTTCACTCAACATGCGACTTTATTGTCTTTGTTACGGCGTTTTGTTCTAAATAACCGAGTACACAGTTCAACAATGACTCGATTAAAAAACACCGCTGCCATCATGTAACGAAACTCGCTGTTTGTATTTGTAATAAATCACATTTTATTGAGTACTGAACCTGATGCCATCGGTGCTGAGTAACCAGGGAATTGATCCCCCGACATCTGCCTCATATACGTATTGTCACAGGCCAATTTTTCTGATGTTTAAATGCTATGCTAATACCTTGCCGCAGGGCATTTGGACTACTGGCCACTTACAAAGTAACCCTTGGACTCCACCAGTGACAGTGTCATAGCTTTCGTGGGTCAAACATAACACCCATACCCCTCCAGTGGAGTGTCTGCTGTGTTATGAATTGATGAGACATGAAATATAGAGTGATCTCATGGCCGTTAATTATGCGTGGGACAAATGCTCTATTAGTCCTGCAAAAAGTTACAGCTAGCGGAGCGACACACGTGTACCAACTTAAATTAACAATTTTATAAGAAATACACTTTGATTTAAAAAACTTCAAGCCACACAGAACACATTTTTATTTGTTATATATTAACGACTACCTTAATGATTCTGTTTATACGATTAAAGAATATACCAATCACTCCCGAATTAACAATTGGCAAAAACTTTCATCATATCGATATAGACAGGCTCATGTATTACAGGCAAATAACTTGTGTGACTGTTTTTAGTACTCGGGTAATTCAGAACACCACCTTGTTGGCACCAGCAATTTCAGACACATAAGGTTCATATAATAAACATAACTCTTTACAGAACTAACATACAGGTACACCCTGTACTTAGCTTTGATCAGAACAGCTTATTTACATGCTTATTGTAAGCATGTATACCTTCAGGGACCAGACCAATCTGATCTGTCAGGTATGTGCTACTTTATGATGTATGTATGATGTATGTATGTAGCCATGACTCATTTCTATAATCATTTATTTTTATAACATTCTCACATGCGGTGAAACGATGACAACTGTTTTGCCAGGAGTGTATCACGTATTAGATAACACGTGGGGCCCTGTGCGTGTAAATTTACATGGTTTGACGCAACAGAATCCATGACCAATGGACATAACAGTAAATGTCACAGTGTGGAGAAAACAGGAATAGGCGGTAATAAGGCATCCTGATTCATCCTAATGTTTCACCTGCATTTTAATGTTGCACGCGCACACATAAGATATAATTCATTTTTTATTAATTCTTCTACACAAGTAGCACCCAAACAAGTCCAGCCTACCTGCCCGACCATGCCCCTGTTGCATTCACAGCCATTAGTTTTTTCGTGTACTACTCTACTCGGTACCCCCCCCCCCCCCCCCCCCCCCCCTATTCCCGGTGTATCCGTGTTATGTTCATGCAGCCCTTTCTCTGTTTGTGCTGAATTTACGCCAACTATAGGGTAGGTTGGTATTGGGCAATCAAATTTATTAACACAGGGATTGCCACTGTGCACATATAATATATACAATAGTCACATCTTGTGCACAGCCAGGTACATCCAGATTACAGAGTGATGGACCACACATGTTATGTACGACACATTTTGTACATTTAGAATAATCATACTAGACATTTACCAAAAAACCCTTGATTGCTGTTATATTAATTACAGCATACCGACTGTAATATGCTTACAGTATATAGAACACAAGGGAAAAAGATACCTGGTGTGCAGACTGCACACCTTTCTATAGTACTAGCTACAGTAATTCAGCTTGATATATACAAAAGTGGGGGATAAAAAAAACCTGGCCTCCCATGTTCATATTGGTGGCCCTCACCCCCACTAAGTGAAAATGTAATTATGAAGAAAAGCGTACCACAAATACATCAACAAGTTGCACACGAATTATGAGCCGAAGCAACAAATTGTGCTATTGTAATATATGCTGAACACTTTCCCAGGAAGAGGCATCTACGCATACGCAGGTAACTGCTGTGGGGAAGAAGATGGAGAAGCAGCGACAATGTACATGGACCTTGGAGAAACAGCTACCGTGCAATACTTGTAATCTGGCTGAAGGAGCAGGATGGTTTTTTATATACATTATATGCCTTCCACAATCAAAATTCTACCAAACACTACTAGTATGCTTACGCCGTGCTTACGTTATTCTGACGAATGACGCACCAAGCTTTAAAAGCTGAGAAAGGTCCATTCTGCCGTTGCATGTAGCACTTTTGTTAGCGGCTTAAAACGGCTCCGTCAAGACACAGCTGACACTGTTCCTCGGACGGTTTCACCCTTCGGATTCCACTTGAAAAGGAGTCAGATAGGGAACATGATCGCTAAGAAGTTGCAGCTGAACCACCACAAACAAAACACGAAGCGTGGGACGGTCGTTTACAGTTAGAAGTGAGATATAAAGAGACAGTTTCCAATCCCAGTTCCTGCTAGGAAGACGTTTGCGGTAACTAACGAAAAGAAGAAGAAATTGATGAACAGCGATACATGTAATCTTCGATACCTGCATGCTAAATTGTGTGAGGAAATTACAAATACCAAACTGATATCCTGATTGTTTTGTCAGCCAATACCGAACCATGTTGTTATGGTACGTTTCAAAAGCAATAACGTTTGTTTATGCAACATACAACAGAACGATCCTTTGAAACTAAGATCGAGCAGACTGACTGGTGTACTAACAAGCCCAGACGTGTTGTGTATACATGGGCATCAGGAAGAGTTGATATAGATGATTAATAAAACAGTTTGGAAACAACTACAGAGTTTGGAAACAACTACAGCTATGTTGCCGAGTAGCGACGAATGGCCATTGTCCTGTCAGATGGCAAGTACATAAAGCGGACACAGCAAGCGTGCTTGAGGTAGTTCTACAAACCCTTCACTGGGCATATTACGTGAACATGTGACACGTGTGAAAACACAATGTCCACAAACTCTAGGCTTACACGCACGCAGCGCAGTATGTGTGCATTTTCAAGAAACAACACTGCGCTAAAACTCACCAAAGTAACAACTGTTTCCAATACATATATGGCACATGTACTAGATGATTCCAAAATATTTTCCTATTTACATGTAATTTTAAATGCTCAAATTGTACGTAGTATAATAATTTTTCGTTCATGACACTGGACCGGCGATGAAAATCAAGTTTGACTTCAAGTAATTGTCATAACAAAAGTAACACATATTCTATTTAAATGTTTATGGAACATATGCCTCTTTATATGTATAATAAGAAAATAGAACTTAATTGTTTAGAATCAAACATTTATTTTGGGTCCAATTGGTACACTTTTTGGAACAATGACCCTCAAGTTGGCCAATATGTTCCACGCATGACGCTAAACAAATTCATAAGGATTGATCTGATCCCTGAAGGTATATACTTACAATAAGCATGAATGTAAAATGTTCTGATCAAAGCTAAGTACCTGTATTTTAGTTCTGTAAACAGTTATGCCTATTGTATGAGCCTTAATTATTGTGTCTGTAATTACTGGTGCCAAAAAGGTAAGATAACTTATATTGCACCTAAATCCTTGGAAACCAAGCTCAGAGGCGCATCAAAACAAAAGGACTGGTCAATCTCAAAATCCACAAACAGTATTCCAGTTGTTAACAGATGGGTCAAGGCGCTAGGGAGCTACGATGGATAAGCAAGGTTGTAAATGAAGGTGGAATTTTGTAATATTTTCAACTGATCTAACACTAAGAGGGGGCAAATAAGATGGTTGCTTACTGGACAGTGCCTGGTATGTAATGGTACAGATCTTAAATAGTATGCGATATCGTACAGGAAGCCAATGCAAAGACTTCAAAAGTAGTACAAATTTTAAGCGAGAAAAACGAGGATATCTTGTAACTACTCTTGCTACACAATTTTGGACAAGTTGAAGTTTCGTGATATCCTTGCTGTCGATATTATAAAGAAGGGAATTGCAATAGTCAAATCTGCTGCTAACAAGCGCTGTTGCAATAGTTTTAGCAACAGGAAATTACATATACCAGCGAATACGGCGAAGATCACGAATATGATAAAACAGCAGCGACATGTTTGAGATATGTGTTGTCGGAAATTGAAGTTACTATCAAAGATCACTCCTAGATTCCGCACCAAGGTTGCTGGCGTGATGTAATGATTCAAAATACGCGTAGGGAAAAAACATCCAGTTTAGAGTACCAATAATGATCAATTCAGTTTTATTTGCATTTAATTTCAACTTGCTGTCAGCCATCCAGTGGAAGATATCTTGAAGGCAATCTCTAAGTTGGTTAAAGGAGCGATTTGTATCCGCGGTAGCCAACGAAATGTAGATCTGAGTATCATCAGCATAAGTATGATGATCCAAGTTATATATTTGTATAACAGAGCTTAGTGGCATTTGTTCCACGCATAGCAGCCATGGGATCGCTATATTTCAAGTCTCATATGAGGAGAAAACGTCAGGTTTTATTGCCATGAAGAAAGCTATACGTTTGTGTTGTTTGCAATCGCTAAGTGGTTGCTACACGCAGAAGACACTTCACTGGAAGAGTATTGGTGTCATAGTTGACCCACGAATGCTAGGACCTGGTGGAGCCCAAGGGTTAGGGTTCAGCACACTGTCAGTTTTCCCATTGGCGACCATGTTAATGTTTTGTGTGATTATACGAAAACGTGACCTATAAAGTTTCTTAAACTTCTCACCTGCTGTTATTATCATCTCATTGACATGCTGGTCGAGTTTAGTCAAAATCTAATATCTCTAGCTCTTGCAAAATGCCTGTATGTATGTCACCCGTCAATATTTACAAATGGATGCAGGCAGTAATCCGGCTACAGTGTCAACTAGCCAAATTGCTGCCAGATACCCTTCCGCTTAGTAAAATCAGCTAAAAAGACACAATTTTATTGTCAACAGCTTCAACAATCACATCTAGAAATCTGACTACTCAAGTGCACTTATGTCAGTAGTTAGTAGGATACACATGCCCGAAACCACGCCCCCTGTTGTATCTAACTACGTGCATAAAAAACGTCCTTATCAAAATCGGGAACATACTTATAAAAAAAAGATCAAAGGGTTTTGTGTAACCTGAGAGAAATCGGGAACATACTTATAAAAAACGTGATTGATGGCCTGTCACTTTTTGTGACTGAAAAGCGCCATCTAGTGGTTAATAACAACGTCCTAGTTACGGCGTCCTTAGTTACGGCGTCCCTAGTTACGGGATAACGCCATCTAGCGAATAATAATAGCGTCCCTAGTTACGTGATAACGCCATCTAGTGAATAATATATAATAACAGCGTCCCTAGTTACGATACGGGGGTATAGCAGAAACCAATGTGGTTATGTTAAAACCACCGTGGTTACGATAAAATCACCGTGGGTACGAATGCACTAAACCCAGTGTGATCGAGATTAGCCGCTGTACCCTGGATAGGCGGCCGTGGTGAAAGTTGAGACGCGGCCGGTCGGCCTAGATATGGGCGGCTGAAAATAGATCTACGGCTGGGATTTTGTTAGCCGGATTTGTAATGATGCTGAAATAAACTGGTTGGCTTTATGGAAACAGCGCTTATGCGTGCGTTTAAAGCGATAATCAGCGGCTTGTTTTATCGAGGTAGCGGCGTGTTAAGCGGTGGACAAATGGATGCGGAATGACGGTATGTTTATTATGCTAGCAAAACGAAACGAGTGGGATATATAATTTAAAAAAGCTGTAAGCAACGGTAACTTATAGGTAATAGAAAACGAGTGAACGTGAACGGTGTATTTTATTGAGGGACAGCACGACGGTGGCGTGAAATTGGTGGTGCGACGCTGTCCGAATGTCCCAAGCGCAGTAATTGAGCAGAGCGCGTACGAGCTGCAATACGCCGCCTTTTCAATGCAGTAGACGCATCTATCGGCGTTAACGATAGCTCATTAAAACCATGTCGTTCAAAGAGTTCATCGACTGGTGGTGGTGTGTACCAGGACCCATTCGCCCCGAGTACGGTGAAAGATGTCATGAGACCGTCGGGTTGATCGACTGTGGTCGGGTCGACCTCCGTCAACGCCGGCCCGGTGGCGTCCAACGAAGCCTCCTCCTCGGGTGTTGTTGGCGGTCGTGGCACCCCGGTGACACGACATAGGGGAACTGTCATGTCTAAGTAGGCGCGTGTCGGCAGGATGACGGCGCGTCGTAGGTGGTTTCTGTGAATGAATCATTTGGTAAATAAGTGAAGTGTATAGGAAAAATAAATAAAAGAACGAAAGCATTAAATAGCAGTAAATAAAATATGAAAATAGTAAGTTACCGGAAAAGTAAATAGCACGTTTGCTATGTAGTAGATAATGAATATTTTGTTGTTGTTGTTATGATAACTGTGAATAGAAATAACCTCTGTCATATATGAAAAGGGAAGTTTTGAAAACGAAATGTATTTAAAACTGACAGATCTAAGAAATAATTAAAGAAGAAATTATAAATCGGGGTAATAGGAAAAGAAAATAACCACTAAAATAAACTTATAGTTTAATATGTAAATGAAGAAATAAGAGTTATATGAAAATGACCTCTGTCATATATGAAAAGGGGAGTTTTGAAAACGAAATGTATTTGAAACTGACAGCTCTAAGAAATAATTAAAGAAGAAATTATAAATCGGGGTAATAGGAAAACAAAATAACCACTAAAATAAACTTATAGTTTAATATGTAAATGAAGAAGTAAGAGTTATATGAAAATAAGAAGTACCTTTGTTCTGTTGCAGCGGCATTTGTTGACGTAGGTAGCGCTCGGGATGTGGCCATGACAAAGAATGAGCGAACCGGTGCGTTGTTGTGTAACGTTAGGTATGTGTTAAGAGCGCATGCGCAAAAGTTATGTAAAAACAGTGAAAGGAAAGATATCAAAATATCAATAAGTGACCGTTTAAATACCAAAATGAACCGTTGCAGCCGCTTAGTTAGGGATCAGGCATATTGTGGAGTGTTAATAATAGAGAAATTCGATGTGAAAGTAACATTTAACGCAGGACGTACTAAAGTGACCGTGTAATTTTTTTCTTGGCGCTGGATGGTGACGCAAAACAGCTGTGACGCTAATGGAGGGTTCTTATCGTGAAAGGAATGTGAAGCGCGAACAATGCTTTTTCCAAACCGTAAACGACGGGTTAAAAGTATGAATTTAAGCGTTGTGTGGGATCAGTGGCGTGTAGGGAATTAAGTGGTGTGGTTATTGTAGAAAAATTGGCTGTAAATAAACGTTTGTCAACGAACGCACTACATGACCGTCTGATTTTTTTCCGGAAATAAAAGTCATCGGATACTAGGCGGTTATGCGTTGTAATAGAAACATCGATTAGGGGGGTATGCGTTAAGTACGCATGCGCCGTATGTTGCCTATATAAAGCGGTGGAAAATTTTGTATGAGGTATAATGCAAGTGGTGTGACTGATTTCAGCAGCAACAGCCGTAGAAGTTCTTCAACCTCGAGAATGGCCGAGCGCGACGAGATGACTGCACCGTTGAAAAAGATGAAGGCGATGCGCAAGCAAACGTGTAAGGCGAGCGGTAGTCAACAACAGCCGCCTGCGGAAGTGACCACACCAGCTGCTAAGAGACCCTTGTTGGTTGCGTCCTCGTTTGGTCGTAAACGAGGGGCAGAAGAAGCGGGGTTGGCGGCACCGCTGACTAGACGGGCCTCGCTTGAGCGAGAATGCAGCACTGCAACGCCATCACAGGCTACCTTGGTGAGTGTAAGGGAACTGGCCGGTTCTAAGAACGGTGTCTACAAGCTTAAGACTTCAGCATATATCGAGGCAGTGAGTTATCGTGATAAATGCACGTACAGGGGCTGTTCCCAATGTCGACGCAAACTGTATGAAAACACAGACGGCGTGATGTTATGTCGAACCCACGGGGAACCTGATAAGATAAAAAATTACTTTGCTTTGCGTGTCATGATTCGAGATGGAGATGACGAAGAAGATGAAATGTGGCTGACTTTGTTTGACACGCAAATGGCAAAGCTGGTTGAGTACCGGGCTGATTACTTGGTGGAGTTAAACGAGGAGGAACTTCGCGATACTGTACTTGAGTTGGCCGGCACTAAAGTGGATATCAGTGTTCGTAAGACTACCTGGGGAGGTGAGCCGTCGTATACGGTGCGCACACTGAGGAGAGTCGTTGATGGTAATGGGTTTCTTGTGTTATAGGAGGCCCCGCTGTTGACGGCATTGCTAACTAGTAAACCGACTAGTGATGAAGCGGCGCGCTTACTAGCCGAGATAGCGGAAAATTACGTAATGGCCTGGTGTGCGGCTTACGAAGCAAAGAGAGCCTACTAGAAAGACGCTCAGCCTATATAAAACATGACATTTATTTGTTGTATGTCTACAGGAGGTGCGGCGAATTCTGCTGGAAATGTTAGCCAATAATGAACGGATGCGTGCGAGATACGCCGAAGTTGCCCTGTTCGTACGAACACTACTCGATCGTTCGGTGACGGATAGTGAGAGGAAAGACGCCTCGTTGATGGCTCGTGTTAATGCAGCAAAAGAGGTGGATTAATGATAATAATGTGTTTTGTAGAGAGCGCGACGCCCCGAACGCGCGCACGCTCGCCGTGGGAAATGTGTGTTTGTAGGCACCTGCTTTTGTGCTGTAGGGATGCGCGGGCGATGTCGATAGCGCCTTGGATGCTATCATTGAGGAGGCGCTTGGTACACCACCGCCTTACGAAAGTTTACACCAGCTTGTACCGTTGGACGCGATGCAACGACGCGTCGTCGAACCGGGGCGTGGTCAGGTGGCCTGTCGCTATGAGCGACATGCGCTGGCCCTCCTCGCTGAGCACCTCGGTGAGTTGATATTGGAGGCGGCGCGCGATCGATGCGGTGCTTGCGAAGTGAACGAGGGATGCCCGTACGTGCATATGATCGGCTATCGGGCGGGTAGGCCTACTCGTGAGTACGCACGGCGCTACGAGAACGTAGTCGAACTCGTCACGCAACACTTCAACGTAGTGTTGGACTCGTGTCTGCAGCACTCACTGATACCAACCTTCATACGTCTGGTGGAGTTACTACACGCGAAGGCGCACGGACAGCAACCGGGACGAGCTGGGGAATTGTATTTGGTACAGTTCGTATCCGACTGGCTCCTCGGTACGAATTGGCGCGAATTCGTCAATCGATCTCGACTAGAGTCGGCAGTGCACGTCTACGTACAGTGCAGAAGCGGTCTTTAAATTAAAAAACGAACATTACTGCCTATTCTGCTGATTTTGCTTAATATCGCTTTTCGTTGTACGACACGCTTAATAAAACGTTGAAAATGTACGTTCCTCGTTTCCGAGTTAAGACACACACACACACACACACACACACACACACACACACACACACACACACACACACACACACACACACACACACACACACACACACACACACACACCACACACACACACACACACACACACACACACCACACACACACACCACACACCACACACACCACACACACACACACACACACACACACACACACACACACACACACACACACACACACACACACACACACACACACACACACACACACACACACACACACACACACCACACACACACCACACACACCACACACACACCACACACACACACACACACACACACACACACACACACACACACACACACACACACACACACACACACACACACACACACACACACAGAGTTACTTAACAAAACCACCACCACCCATATACTTAAGAAAAAAACATCACCCCAATAAGCACCTAACAAAAAACCACGTGGTGTATCATTAGTCGTTATTTAAAAAAACCACCACCCCACTTAACAAAACCGCCACCCCATACGCGTCGCTAACAAAGACACCACACCACGTGTGTCCCGTACCTCGATATCATTAGTCGTTACTTAACAAATCCACCACCCCGTTACTTAACAAAACCACCACCCCACTTAACAAAACCGCCACCCCATACGCGTCGCTAACAAAGGCACCACACCACGTGTGTCCCGTACCTCGATATCATTAGTCGTTACTTAACAAATCCACCACCCCGTTACCTAACAAAACCACCACCCCCACATTACATCACTCACTGCGCATGTCCGTACCTCGTTATAAATAGAGGTATTCGAAAAGTAGCAGCACAAAGAAAAGTATGCCACCTACTAGGTGGCAATGTCCGAAATGCGGTGCTTATTTCTCGAAACAGTCGACGTTAGAGCGACACGCGAAGAGTTCGAAACGATGCGGCGATGATGCGCTATGCGTAAAGCGACGAGAGTGTCCGAAATGCGGCGTAACGTACAGTACGCGCGCCGTGATGCTACGACACCTGAGGGGGTGGTGCGGTCAGCCGGCGGTGTCGTTACCGCCCGATGATAATCCACCACCACCACCACCACCCGATGCTCTTCAGCGCGTCGTGGACGAGCATCGACGTAGCATAGAGACGTCGGTAGCGATCGGTGTCGTACAGTCCCGTTACAACTATCGTATGACCGCCTGTACGAGTACGCGGGTGCTCGAACCGCGTCTGAGGGTTATGTTTAGCGAACAAAAGAATGCGTTTAAAATAAACGTAAGCTATGGTTTCGTGTTACGCCACAAGGTATCGGGTCGTTACCGCTATTTTCATTCGTCCTGTAACTGCTGCGGTCGCCTTCTCGAAACACCCGCCCTCGTAACCGATAGCCGTTCTTTCGAACGATTCCTCGATCTCGTGCGCACGACCGACGTACTACAGTACGTCATCGCGCAGCGCCCCGATTCGGAGTGGTTGGTCGAGCTCGTAACGAACGCCACCTACTTCGTGAACGCCATCCTAAACCATCCTATCGGGTGCGTTTGGCACCGCGCTCCCCGCCTACGTACGTAACAACATCCACCTCGTGGCGTTGACGAATACTCGGGGAGGCAAGCCCTACGACGATCCTCTATGCCTCTTCCGATGCATCGCCCTCCATCGGCAAGGTGGTGGTGGTGGGAGGCACCTAAATACAACCCGTTTAACGCGAGTAGCTAAACAACTGAGCGCGCGCTACGCCCCGAAGCCGATCGGCGTGCGCCTGAACGAACTGGAACGCGTGGAGACGTTTTTTCGTATCAACATCGTCGTCTATCGACTAACGGCGACTGGCGCCGCCGAACTAGTCCGTCGATCGCTCGAAACGCACCCCACAACCCTGAATGTCAACCTGTACGAGAATCACTTTTCGTACATAACCGATCTGCGCGCGTACGCGAAAACGTACAAGTGCTCGAAATGCGGCAACTCCCTCTGGCGGTACCCGTCACTATTACGACGTCACGAAGCGACGTGCGAGGGCGGTGTTCGTCACGTGTTTCCCGGTGGCGTCTACCGACCGAAGCCGTCCGTATTTCAACGACTCGACGACGAAGGTATCGACGTCGGCGACGACGATCTGCGCTACTATCCGTACCGCGCGACCTTCGACTTTGAATGTTATTTCGCCACCAACGAGCTACCGCCGGATACCGATAAATGTCGGTGGCTAGCGCGACACGAACTGCTCAGCGTGAGCGTCGCGTCGAACGTGCCAGGACACGAAGCGGCGCGCTGTTACGTCACGACCGGTGATTCGGCCGACCTAGCGCGTCGCCTCATCGATGACCTGGAAGTCGTGAGCGCGGCGGCTTGCGCGCTTCTACGCCCCCGCTACGACGCGGTCTTTGAGGCGATCGAAGCGCTCGATAAAGACTGGCGGCAACGAAGTGACGACGACGCCAAGGACGCGTCACCGTACGCCGCACTCGCCGACCGCCTGTGGACGCACCTTCGTCAAATACCCGTACTGGGTTTCAACAGCGGTAAGTACGATTTGAATGTCGTCAAAAAGTACTTGACCCCCCTGCTCATAACGGACGACGCGCAGCACACATCGTCGACGTTCACGATTAAACGACAGAACGCTTACATGTGCCTGACGACGTCGACGTTGAAATTTCTGGACATAACTAATTACCTCGCGCCCGGTGTCAGCTACGAGCGCTATCTGAAAGCGTACGACTGCGCGGCGACCAAGGGGTACTTTCCGTACGAATATATCGACGCGTTGACGCGCCTGGACGAGACCGTCCTACCGCCGCGCGAAACTTTCTACAGCCACCTGAAACGCGAGGGAATCTCCGCGGAGGCTTACGAAATTTGTGCGACGGCATGGCGCGACGAGTGCATGACGACGATGCGCGATTTTCTAATCTGGTATAATAACCGAGATGTGGCGCCGTTTCTCGAGGCCCTCGAGCGGCAGTTCGCCTTCTATCGCCGTCAGCGCATCGACATGTTTAAGGACGCCATCAGCGTACCGGGGTTGACGTTGTTGTACCTATTCAACGACCTGCCGTCGTCAATCCATTTCTCGTTGTTCAACGAACCGAACAAAGACCTGCACCGCCTACTGCAGTCGCAGATCGTCGGCGGTCCATCGATCATCTTCTCGCGTCATCAAGAAGCCGGCGTGACGTCGATTCGAGGCGGTGACAACCCGTGTCGTTCGATAGTGGGCTATGACGCGAACGGTCTCTATCTATCGGCGATGATGCGGGAAATGCCGACGGGTTGGTACACGCGCCGACGCGCGGAGAACGACTTTCGAGCGGAACACGTGCACCGCTACGGTCGTATGGCCGTAGAGTGGTTGACGTACGAAGCGGAACGAATAGACGCCCCTATACGACACCAGTTGAACGGCCGCGAGAAGCGCATCGGTAAGTACCGAGTCGACGGTTGGTGCGCCGCCACGCGAACGGCGTATCAATTTCACGGTTGTTTCTTTCACGGCTGCCCGATATGCCAGACGCACGTGACGACGAACGCCGTCAACGGTCAACCGATGACGACTCTGTACGCCGCGACGATCGCCGTGACGGCCTACCTGCGCCGCCACGTTGACGCCGTCGTCGAAATGTGGGAGTGCCAGTGGCGAGTCGTGAGACCCCCCGCCGTGACGCGACCCGACGCGAGGCGCGTAACGCACTCGACGATACTGGCGGGTGTACGCGACGGCTCTCTATTCGGTCTCGTGCAGTGCGATATCGCCGTGCCGGAAGCGCTGCGCGCTAAGTTCGCCGAAATGCAGCCCGTATTCAAGAACGTCGATATCGCACGCGACGACCTCAGCCCGTTCATGCGCCGCTACGCCGAGTCACACGAGCTACTCACCCGACCTCAACGAACGCTCGTTGGTAGCTACTTCGGCACGGCGATCGTACTCGCCACGCCCCTTCTACGCTGGTATCTGGAGCACGGGCTCGTCGTCGCGCGCATCTACCAGGTGATCGAGTACACGCCGATCGCCTGCTTTCGTCGTTTCGGCGATACGGTGTCGACGGCGCGACGCGAGGGCGACGTCGACCCCGATAAAGCGATCATCGCCGACACCTTCAAACTACTCGGCAACAGTTCGTACGGGAAGACGATTACGCGCGTCGATCGGCACCGGGATATCAAGTACGCTACGTCGGTAGGCGCCTCGCGACTCGTCAACAACCGTCGCTTCCGGCAACTCGACGTCGTCGTCGACGACGAGCTGTACGAGGTGGCGCTGAATAGGCGCACCGTCGTCTACGATCTGCCGATTCAAATCGGTTATTTCGTGTATCAATACGCGAAATTACGAATGCTGGAGTTTTATTACGACTTCGTCGACGCCTACATTCCACGCCCGCTCTTTCAGTACTGCGCTATGGACACCGATTCGGCGTACATAGCCCTCGCGGGTCTCGACATCGACGCGCTCGTACCGGAAGCGATGCGCGAACACTACTTCCGGACGCGATCGCTCTGGTTTCCGGCCGAGTGTTGCGACGCGCACGTGGACGCGTACGTACGGTGCCGCGTCGCCGGACTGACGTGGGAGGGTGGTGACTGCTGCGCGCGCCGTCTTCTATTCGATCGTCGAACGCCGGGTCTCTTCAAAGAAGAGTGGCGCGGCGACGGAATCGTGGCGCTGTGCAGTAAGACGTACTACTGCTTCGGCGGCGACGGCGGCGCGAAGTACAGCACGAAGGGATTGAGTAAACGTCAGAACGATATCGACGAGCACGACTTCCTCGCCGTACTGCGCGACCGACGCAGCGGCGTCGGTTGGAACTACGGTTTCCAAGTGAAAAACTCGTCCGTGTTGACGTACGTTCAAGAGCGCGCGGCGTTGAGCTATTTCTACGCTAAACGCCGCGTGCTCGACGATGGCGTCACCACGGCGCCGATACTCGTCTAACTCGTATAACTAAACCTACCCTAGGGGTGGGGGGCCGCCTAGGGGTAGGGTTCTGTATGTATGTATGTAGGTAGGGTAGGATAATAATAAAACAAACACAAGTGCGTACATTTCATCGTCGTTGTTTTTTATTACTACTACTACTATACACGTAAAAGCGAAGCGTTAATGCAATGGCTTTAGCCAATCGAATACGAGACAGTCATTAGCCACCCGATCGGTGCCGAATATGTTCTGGAACGCCGTCAACGGCATGCCGCGACATCGGAGGAGTAGGTAGGCGACGCAATATTGGCCGCACACGTTAGAGACGACGCTCTGCAGTCTCTTGTCGTTGTACGTCCACGCGTCGCCGCAGTGTCGGTGCAGGAAGGTGCGGAAGTCGGCGTGCAGCGGCGGAAGACCGTACGAATCGAAGTACTCGCCGACGCCTCGGGGGTCGACGTAGACGGCCACCCAGTGCTCCCCCGGTTCGCCGCCGTCGTCGGTATTGCACACGAAGCCCATCGGGTAAGTGGTGGCGGTGGTGGAAAGTAGCGCGTCTTTAGGTACGACGCCGCGGACGGTGTATTTAGCGTACGCATCGAGTTCGAGGCGACGCAGCAGTTGGAACGTATCCATTACGAGGTACAGTCGTACAGGACGTTCCGGGTCCGATCGATTTCCATCACCGTCTCGAATTCCGCGTACACGATGACGTTCACCGGTCGGGGTAGCGGTATCGAGAACTGTATGTTAGCGCCCACGCTCCCCTGACGCGCGACGTTGAAATGGTCCCCGTCGCAGCAGTCGGGGGTTAGGTCGAAAGCGAAGACGGTGTAGCCGGCTTCGAAGTCCGATCGCGATATGTCGTTCCCCTCGTCCTCGCCCGCCTTTCCGGTGGCCTCGAAGAGATTCATGTAGCTTCGTATGTACCGGTGGTGCGGAAAGTCCGGTTGCAGCGGCTTGCTCGGCACCTGACGTCCGTCGACGTTGAGCGCGAGGAAGTTTATGTCGTTGTGATGCGCGTTGAACGGATTTCTAGTGTAGTCTCCGTTGTAGGCGGCGTTGTCGATCATCATCAGGATTATGCGTTTCGGAATCGTGCCCATGTACAGGTTCTCGTGCGTGTGCGATAGCGTACCCGCGGTTATCGAGAACGACTTGCAGTCGACGCGGCGCATCGGAAACTTAGCCGTTCCCAAAAGCCACGCTTTGATATGACCCAGCTGGACTTCCGGGTTCAACTTCACTTTTCGGACTTCCAGGTAAATCGAACGTATCACGATATGCCACCCCGGCGCGGCAGCCGCGCCCATGAGCGCGAAGGCGTCCTTCGACTGGATCATGCGTATTTTCGTGTCGACGCCGCTCGGTAGGAGGAGGTTTAGCATAAACGCGTCGACGTGCAGGCGTCCCATCATGTCCACCTCGGTACTGGCCGCCGTCAGATCGCGTCGCGCTACGAACCCGGTGTTATCGTCCCCGCGCGCGTTCATGTGTCCGGCGCTATCTTTGTACCACAACGACCCCGTGAGATGCGATCGTTTCGCGTCGCTACCGTAACTCAGCAGGGTCTCGATGTAGGCCCGGTACGCGTACGTATTGGTCGACGGCGTCACGAGCGTACCGTTCAGCGACACGTCGATTTGACTGAACAGCGAATGAAGGAAATTGTTGACCGGCGCCACATTGGTGCCGGCCGCCAGATCGGTACCGTCCCCCTGAACCACTTTGAAGCGGACGTACATTTGAAGGCTCGCCAGGTCCGTATAGTCGTTACCCGACCCTGGAATGAGGAACTCGATAGGACCGCCGGCGTCGAGAGCCGTCAGCGGTTGGTAGGCGGTCCGATAACTGCTCTCGATGCTCTTCTGCGTCACCGGTCCGGCGAACAGGTCCAGTTCGGCCTTCACGCCCTCGCACGCTGTCTTTACGAACGCCATCGTTACGCGTCGAATATATCGACCGGTCGACGTCCCCGCTTCCGTCTACTGACGGTCGTCGCCGTTCGACGCTGCTTCTTTATAGGCGGTCTTTTTTTCACCCGTCTCTTCTTCGGCGCCGGCCCTTTCAATAGGCCGTCGAGAAGATCGACGCCGGCCTCCTTCGCGCGTCGTTTTACCGACGCTTTCAGATTGCCGCCGCCGACGACGTCCCGCGCCACGTTCACGCCGGTTTTGAGCGCTCGTTTTCCCAACGCCAGGGCGCCTCTCTTAAAAAGCGGCATGACGCTTCGAAACAGGCTCCCGAAGATATTACCCAGACCGTGTCCGCGCTGACCTCGACTGCCGATGAATACCGGTAGTTGACCGCCTACCTGTCGAACGTAGTAGTCCTCGTACGGGTTCGGCATGGTTAAAACAATCTCGATTTACAGCGTCTGATGTGAAGCGTCGCCACTAGCTTCCCCCGCTCGAATGGTATCGGTTGACCGCAATCGTCTCTTATATCGACCTCGATCGTATCGAATTGATGCCGCAGCAGCTTCACGTATTGGACGCGATCGAACGTTTCCGAAATAACGCTACCGTTCGTACCGAAGACGGCGATATTTCGAAGAAGCGGTGCGTACACGTCGCCGACGACGCGCGATTCCACGAGATCCGTGTACACGTACAGGGTGTCGACGCCCGCCTTCATGTCCACCGTATTTCGACCTTCGTACGCGTACGTGTACGAGGCGGGGGACGTCTCGATAATGACGACTTCCGGTTCGGGCCCCAGCATCGGCGGACTTACGATGACGTTCTTGTGGAAACCTAGCACGTTCTTCAGACGACCCGTATCGGGTAGGGTAAAGGCGACACCCGCCGTCATACGCAGCGTTATTCGGTTAGAGACGCCGCTGTACTTTAGCTGCACCCTCACCTTATCGGTGCACAATTTCCTTATCGCCTCGTTGAGCTCGCGCAGTAGCAAGAAAACGTTGTTGTAGAAACCGTGAGTAATCGTACCCTGTCGGTATATCCCGATACCGTCCATGGTAGTGAAAAGACCCACCTCACCGTGCCGCGCCGACAGGTAGAAGGTAGCGTCCGCCTCTCTCACGTTGTACCACGTGTGCGGATACTGTAGCGTCACCAGTCCGCATTCCCATTCCCCGCCGGTCAGGTCGAACCGTCGCGGCAGCGTCGTGATGTAGCGCGTCAACGTATTTTCGGGGTGCCGCTTCGTAGACGCGTTGCTCGGTAGCGTCAGGTAAAAGTCAGACGATACCGCCATCGTCTCGTCGTCGTCGTCGACCGCCGCCGCTCATAGACGGGCTCGGGAGAAGATAACCGAGACAGCTGCTCAACAGCGCCGTCCACAGATTGGAGTCGCCTTGACCCCGCGTTAAATTGTATATACTAACGGCGATGACGAAGTACAGGACGATGACCTGACAGAGGAATACGATTTCGGCCTTTGGGCATTCGTTACCGCAGAGCCGCCATGGATCGGGTTCGTGGACGGTGGAGTCGTCGGCGTTCTCGACGGCGTCGACGGAGTCCTCGTTGGTAGTCGTCGTCGGCCTCTCTAAACCAGTAGCGGCGTCGACGGAGTCCTCTTTGGTAGTCTTCTTCGTCGGCTGCTCGTCCCTCGCCTCCATAGCGCCACTGAGGTCTGCGGGTACAGCAGGGCCCCTTATACGGGAGGAGCGTCGTTCCACCGCATAAGCACGACTCGTGCAGTCGCCAGCATTCCTCGTGACGCGTCCAACGCATGCTATAGGTCCACGAGCGTCGCGGCGTCGATCCAACTGTTGAAGGAGGCCGGGTAACCGCTCCATTTCACGAGCGCCTCCGAACCACCGCCGCGACGACGCCGCCGCTGCAGAACCGCCTCCACTCGATACAGTTTGTCCTTCGGAACGACTACGCGTTGTACTTCCTGTTCGTAGAAGGCGCCCTCTACCGGTGTCCCCGCGTCGTCCTTCAGGCGATAAACAGGGGGTTCGGACGGATGCACCTCTACGACGGTGAAGAGCTCCTCGCTCCAATTAGGCATGTATCCTTTTTTGAATTGACCCCTCGTCTTACTGATACGCACGCGATCGCCTTCGCGAAGTTTCGGTTTTTTTCCCCTACCACCGCCGCCGCCGCCGTACAGGCGTTGCCATACCTCCTCCTGATTCGTCGCGTCGACGCTCGCCGGCGTCCTACCGATGCTTCGATGATAGGCGTTGTTGTACGAATGCACGAAATCCGGTAACGCCTCTACGTAGCGCAGCGTCTCGTGTTTCGTAAAATAACGCCACATGCGCGTTTTCAAAGTCCTATTGAAACGTTCCACGACGCTCGCTTTAGTCTCCTCGTTATGCGTCACGAAGTGATGAACGCCGCGACTCTTTAGGAACGTTTGCAGGGGTCGATTCAGAAACTCGGTCCCCTTATCGGTCTGCAGCGCGTTCGGCGGCGGCGCGTCGTTCAGCAGACGCTCGAAGGCCGCGACGAGCGATGCGCCGGACTTATTCTTCAACGGAACGCACCACGCCCGCTTCGAAAACACGTCGATTACCGTCAATAGAAATGTTATACCGTCGTTGTGTTTTTTTAACCTAGTCAGATCGACCAGATCAGCTTGCCACTGCTGGTTTTGACCGCCCACGATAACGCAACGTCGTTTGAAACGTCTTTTAACCGGTTTGTGTAGAGTATAAGCGTCCTGCGCCGCTAGCCACCTCTCGACATCCGGGCGTCGTCGACCCCCCTTTGACGCGCGGTGCAACGCGTCGACACCTCCGTAACTCCCCGCTCGTTTCGGATCGAAGTAGAGTTCATTCAGTTCAGCGTCGTCATCGTCGTTTCGTTTTCGAAGGTTTCGTTTTGGACGACGACTCCACCCGGACACCATGACGATGACGACGACGATCGACGAACGACGACTATTATATAGAGAGCGATAACCGCGATGACGATGAGACCAACGACGGCGACCGTTCGTTGTATTGACGGCATCGTCACATCGATTCCCAATCGTCCAACGCTCTCTTTCTAGAACGTCGTCTTCGCACCGCCTTTCCCGCTGAACTGACCGATCCCGTCGCCTCCTCTCCTTCTCTTGACAGCCGCCGCCGCTCCATGTACTCCCGATAGCGCGGGTTGCCGACGAACTCCATAGGAATGTTCATACCCTTCATACTCAACCCGAAAGCGCGCCATCCTAGGGGCTGCGTCGTCTTCGTTCTCGTTCGCATGAGATCGTTCACTAGATCGACCATGTTACTCCCCGCGATCGTTTTACCGTCGTACACGAATTCGCCGCGTTCGTTCCATCGACACAAGGGATCGGCTTTCATTTTCGCGATAAGTAGACTCGCCTTCCCTTTCAGCGTTTTCGGCATGCTGGCTACGATTTCGCGCTCTACGGCCTCCGATGAGGGTGGTGGCGCCGTGGTCTGTGGTAGCTCGCCGCCGTCGGCGTTGACCATCGACACGCGTACCGGTTGCGCCGTTCGAGCCGCCTCTATAGTGTTGTAGCGACTCAGCAGCTGATTGTACGACACCACCTTATCGCGCTCGGATAAATCCGATCGCTCTAGAATATCTTTCATGTCGCTGTCCAGGCTACTCAGTACACGTAATCGAGGGGTGCTGCTCGACTGCTGCTGCGGTTGAAGGAGACTTTCCACCAATCGCGGGTCGACCAACGCCATCTTCTTCGCGTACTGCATCGCTTAACCCCCGATGAACTGTTTGAGTAGTGGCAGGAAAACGGTGCTCGCTAACGGCGCTAGCAGGGCCGTCAGAAAACCACCCGCCCCCGTTTGCAAGATGGCTCGTTTCCGCTTCACCGGAATTCGTTTGTTGACCAAGTCACGCAGGTGATCTCTGTATTTTGTCAACACGCGTTTCTGCTTCGGCGACACCTTCACGTTCCCTCTCAGAATATTGTACGCGCAATCGCATAGACTACATATGAGACCGACCTCCGAGTGGGCGAGCACGGCTTTTCGCAGATCTACGTTCCGCTTATGTCTATCCATCAACTGCAGGGCGAAAACGTGTCTCTTCAGACGTCGCGCCGAAACGTCGTCAGTCTTCGGTCGTCGCTTCGCCGCTACCACCGCGCGTCTTCCCGGCATACCGACTAATGCGTACGCGGCGACGTCCCTCTCTACTTATAGTTGACCACCACCACCACCCTTCCGTACGTAGACGTACTGAAGGGGGTCGTCCGGAAATATACACGTACGCAGGCGCATGTACTCTTCCGTTTCCTGTTTCAGGTCGACGAAGAGATAGCCGTACGCCGGCGACGTCGCGTTTTTGAAAGACTCTATCATGTACTTGACCTCTCCCGGATACATCTGTTTCGCTAGGTGACCTACTTGACCAACGTCTCGGGGGTTCTTAAATAGTGCTAGGTATTGGGCGTTCAGGCTGATTGTGCGGTTTTCTCCCCCTTTCGGAAACATGTTCTGTCGGAGTTGTACGACCGACGTATTACAATGATGACTTTTTTTAGTAAATAGCGCCGTCACCCCACTATCGGCTTCCTCCATGAGGTCGTCGAGTACTAAAAGCGTCCTCTTTTTACCGTCTAAATACGTCGTAGTCGGCAGGCCGTCTACGAACTCTATTTCCGGAGCCATAGACGCGTAGGCGGGCTGCCACTGCCCGTAACACCACAGGACTTTTTCGGGCGCCGGATCGATCATAGCGCTTCGTATCAGACGGTCGACGAACGTCGTCTTACCGCATCCCGTAGGCCCTGATACTATACACGTAAACGGATGCTTCAACAGCGGTCCGCTCATTTTCACGACTGATACTGGCTGATGTTTTTTACGCGTCTTTATAAAAGGAGCGCACCTCCATCAACAGTTTACCGAGCTTGTTCTCGCCCTCGACGTCACCAAGCCGGGTACCCCAGAAACCCTCCCTACTCGGCACCCACTCCACCAAGTCGGCGTCCCCGGTGGCCAACAGTTCGGCCTTCAACTCCCCGCCGAACTTACTTATCAACAGCCCCTTCATACAGGCGACCCTGACGACGTTCCAGTCGGTTCCCGTTCTCTTTTTTCGAATACCGTAACTGAGTCGTTTCGCTGCGTAGGGCGATCGCGTTCTTTTGATACACGCGGCGCAAGCGAGGTCTTCGTTGAATAGCGCTTTCCTATACTGATAGGCGTGCTCGACGGATCGGAAGACCCGACCGTACGCCGTCAATCGGCACCTGTACATATTCGACAAGAAGGAGCGCGAACCGCCAAACTTTATACGATCCGACGACGACAACATGACTACTACCGATAAAAATCGCTACCGCCTATATAGTCACGCTCCCGGGACAGGCGCCGGCTTCTATGAGCACTTCGATCGCTAGTCGTTGATCGCTTAGGACGTTGATCGCTAGGTGTGACTTGGGTTAATCGCTAGATGGCGTTATCACGTAACTAGGGACGCTGTTATTAATCGCTAGATGGCGCCTGTCGTTCACAAAAAAGTGACAGGCCATCAATCACGTTTTTTATAAGTATGTTCCCGATTCCACTCAGGTTACCAAAAAGCCTTTGATCTTTTTTTTATAAGTATGTTCCCGATTTTGAAATCGACGTTTTTTATGCACGTAGTTAGATACAACAGGGGGCGTGGTTTGGGGCATGTGTATCCTACTAACTACTCCCGGGAGCTCTGGTCCTTGGTTTTTTCATCGGCGTTCGGGGAGCTCGGGTCCGTGGGGCACGTGACCCAGTCTGGGACGGGTCCATAGAGGGTAATCTATGGGAACCTCCAATTGTACCCTCCCCCATTCAACCAAGCTCAGAGGCGCATAAAAACAAAATAATTGGTCAATCTGAAAATCCATAAGCATTATTCGAGTTGTCAAAATATGGGGTCAAGGCGCTAGGGAGCTATGGTTCTAAAGATAAGTTTTTAAATGCATGACGACAGAATTTTGTAATATTTTCAACTGATCTAACACTAAGATGGAACCTATTCCAAAGAGTTGGTGCAGCAACAGAAAAAGCCCTAGTTTCAATGTTAGTGTTGACTCTAGGAACAAAAAGTAGGCACGAACTAGATCATCGAAGCTCTATAGGTTTTCTTACAGGAGTAAGTAGTGAATGCAAATAAGATGGTTGCTTACTGGACAGTGCCGGGTATGTAATGGTACAGATCTTAAATATTATACGATATCGTACAAGAATCCAAAATGCAAAGACTTCAAAAGTGGTACAGAAAAACGAGCAGATCATCTTGTAACTACATAAGTTTTCTTCGTCTTTGTTTTCTTCTTATTATTATTATTATTACATCGCTTTATTGTAATTGCAGTAAACGGCCACGATGACTTCGATATGTGGACTAAACAAGTTCTACAATGCGTGCGATACGGCAACAGGACCATGCAAGTTCACGAAGCGGCTGCAAAGCTTTAGGCTTAGAGACTGTGACATTATTCATATATATCGGACTTTAAATACGAAGGTATTAAAAAGCTTGTATCGTTTTAATTTATTTAAAGTAACCATGTTTGGCAGGAGAATAAACTCCTTTCGCTGTTGAAACACCCTGGTAAATCACACCACCTCCTCCCCGACAGTGATTTGTGGTTAGTTGGTCGGCTTGCAAATTCCTTCCACAGCTTACTGTCAGTCATTTTAACCGGATATTGTTTTGATCTCAAGTAAGTTAGCCGTACCTGCGACATGGCTAGGAACCGACACTGATAATCAGGTTATAAACGAACTCGTGCCATCTGGTTACACAATACAACACATCTTTCGACCCAGTGAGAAGCGCGGTGGAGGTGAGGCCGTACTCTACAAATGCGGATTGACCATTAAGACTGTGGATTCTACACGCAATGGCATGTTTACACATTTCGAACATATGGACTGTACGGTCACTTCCAATGATGTGAATGTGAGATTATGCAGCGTTTACCGTCCGCCTCCCTCTGAGCGAAACGGTTTTAAGAACAGTGTGTTTTTGACGAGTGGAGTTTGTACTTGGACCGCCTTGCTGTTATAACCAACGATGTAATCATAACAGGTGACCTTAATTTCCACCCCGACAACATTAAAGATGCAGATGCGGTGCGCTTCAATGGCACGTTGGAAGTTCACGGATTGGTACAACACGTGGTGGGACCCACACACAAGATGGACGTTGTCATCACCCGGGACATTAGTACCTTGTTGATTGGGATGCCAACAGTTTCTGAGCCATGTCTTGGGGACACAAAGGGTAACCCTTCCGGCGACCATCTGGCTGTGTGTTTTATAATTAATTTAACGAAGCCAGACAGATTTCGCCAGCTGGTCACTGTCAGGAAGCTTCGGGACATTTATATTCCGGAATTTATCAAGGATTTAATTCCAATTTTTAACAACACGGATAAGCCGCTAAATGACTTGTACACGTCTACACTACGGGAACTGAAGCTGTTGTCGACCAACACCCTCCTGTCCAAAGAAAGTTGATAACACTGAGACCAAACGACCGGACTGGTCGTTAAACTGGTCGTTGAACTGGTCGTTGGCTGTTGGTCCGGGTTGATTGTCTGGGTCGAGAGGTCGAGTGGTCCCATAGCCGGAGAAGGCTGCGCCTTCGGTAGCAAAATCCCTTGTCGGACGTTATCACTAGTCATGTTGTTCATCTTCCAAAATGTTAAACAGAACATAAAGTTCACGTGGGCGTGCCGAAAGATCACAGATTGAAGAGTAGAAAATAAAAAAAAACACAGACTGCAGAGTTTTAACGATGTCACTGCATCATGATGACAAATAAAGGGATTACATTACATACGCGCTATGGTGAAAAAATCCCTATCCTTTACATGGTGAAAATGGCCTGTGCTTTAATATGATGAAAATTCCCTATGCTTTAACATGGTGAAAATATCCTATGCTTTAACACGAGGTTCGCTCCCTAGTCCACTAGGGGATGATACCTACATCCGGGTACTTTTGCTCTTGCTCTACTCAAACTCATTCCCTATGCTTTAACATGGGGAAAATCCCTATACTTTAACATGGGGAAAATTCCCTATGCTTTAACATGGGGAAAATCCCTATGCTTTAACATGGGGAAAATTCCCTATGCTTTAACATGGGGAAAATCCCTATGTTTTAACGGGGGTAAAATCCCTATGCTTTAACATGGGTAAAATTCCCTATGCTTTAACATGGGGTTCGGTCACTTGTCCACTAGGGGATGGTGTTTGTGGTTCATGAAGTATCCATCAGGGGGCTCTATTGCACGCAAGCGTGCAAGAGACACGAATTTGGGCAGTACTTCTACATTTAGTTTACAACTTGTTCGCAAGGTGGTACCACTTGTAGTTCATGACCTATCAGCTAGGGTTAGTTTAGTTCACCAAAAATCCGCCAGGTGACGCTAACGGCCAAACCAAGACGCACGAATTTGGGCAGTGCTCGAACATTTAGTTTGAGGGAGAGAGAAAAAACCGCTAGGTGGCGCTACTGGTCATATTACAAGACGACTGATAGATGTTTGCAGGACTTCAAAAACCAAAAGCTGTCAAGGAGTGACCTTAGTGCAGTACTGCCGACATTTTCACACAAAATATTTTCAGACCAGATGTTTTTCTAATGAAAATAGTTTGCAAGGTTGTTCACTTGGATCAGATGTAAATGTGCAAGTTGCAATTAGCTGAAAATGTGATTTCATTTCTGTTTTCCAGTGTGTATTGTCTGACATGTTGCAAGTAGTGCACCTGCAGAGTGCATTTATAAATACGGCAGAACCTTGCTTTATGGTCACCTCGGTACACAGCCACCTCACAATTAAGGTCACCCTAGGACAGTCCCAAATTATTTGTGTAACAGTAAACTATAGTAAATAATATGGTCACCCTGGAATTCAGGTCACTTCAGCCCAATCCTGTGGGCGACCTTAATAGTGAAGTCCTACCAAATCATTGTAATGATCATTACGCTTTAAAAGCAAAACAAAATGTAAACCACAATATATTTCTCAGAAACTTTATTGTGTTCATGGGAATGTCGCACAATTTGCATCATATGGCAGGAGGACACCTCGAACAGTGTACATAGAGACAGACACGCCCTCTACTGGTGAACAAACATCAGTTCTCCACCAACGCTACAGCTCGTTAACATCATGGTAGTCCTAAACAGTGTCGTACAATACAATGTATATACATATATATGTTACATATGTATGTCTATACATACATATGGTTCTCTATGTAGACTACATTTTATGTCCTGGTCTACCCCAACTGAATTCATATGGCCATCACATTACTAAGATGGCAAATGTCTTCATTTCAAGAGACAAGAGCTTGGCTATCATGCCCCCTATACAAGTCCTCAAAATTAGCCTGAGGCTATTCAAAGGATTGAATGTTCACATCTTAATTTCAAGATACATTTGGCACAGGAAATAACAGTAAACGTTTCTTGGTGGAACCACAGCTGGTTCATTAAACAGCCAGTTTAGTTATTCTACTAACACCGAGTATTTCCTGAAGACATCAGGATAGCTGTTTTTACAGTGCCCTGCATATGCAGGTGTACCTTGAAATTCAAATGGTGATTGTATGGTGCTAGTCATGCTATCAGTAGCAACCTCCATTCACAACTCACAGTGCTTGGTATACAACGTTTTCTTGCAATCCTGTATTTGCTACAATATCACAAGCACCATTGTGCCACCTCCATATACACAATGCAGGATTAGGGACTATTTAAGAACGGTATCTCTTTGAGACTAACAAATACACCAACAAGAATTTAACAACACCTGCTATTAATTGTTTGAAACCTGCACTTGGACGTGCACCAAAGCTAAACATTACCTGGTACCTAACCCAAACTAAACCCCCCACCTTATGTAATGTACATTTGTTCGTACACACGCATACTTCATAATGTACATTCTGTGGGATGCTATCCTGGTAATATACAATTCATTTTATCTTAAGAGTTAAATACTTTATTAAACCGACAAACATTACAGGGTAAACAATGTTGCTACTAAATCATTGTTTTAATTGCTCTAATTACCATCCAGCATTGTGATAATCATCTAAATGTATACATTAGTACCTTCTGTTTGGAAAGGTACCTTCTGTTTGGAAAGATAAATTGTGAAAGCATATTGCTAACAAACCAGTTAACCTAATTCTGCCTACACAGCCAACAGTGTTTAGATGTTGCCAGAAAAAATTGAAAATCTCTTGGCTGCAGAAATTTTCATCTTTGAAACGGAGTCTACATTTACCTTGGTAAAAATAACATTATGATGTAACCGAGAAAATGCTTTGGAACAATTTATTACCATCTTGGCTGACCAACATTTAAGAACTGCTACCAACTGATTCAACACCAGAATAAATGTAATAGCTAGTCTAATTCTCTTTGTACATCATTTCACCATTGCACAGTTGTGGCTGTCAAAGCACCCACAACGATCCAGAGCGTATTGTCAAATTGTGGGATACTACATTTAATAAATCTGACATATCACGAGTTAGCAAACATTCAATAGATAAATAACACATAATTGTATGTAAACAGAGGCACACCACCTTCATCGAAGGCTACAACATGCATTCTCAAAATGTACTACCGGTAGTCTGATTTACAAATTAATCGTTAAGTGGCACAGCAGTTATACTGATGCATGGAAATGCCAGGTATTTCCTTACTGGGACAATGACACCAGCCCAGACCTTCCAAGTTGACTATAAAATAGTGGGAGATCTCTCCCATATCGGGCATCTGAAAGTGGGAGTTTTGTTCGAACATTTGACAGTTTCTTGTTGTTAGCGCCATTTACATAAGAAATCTGGTATTTCTACATGTCCTGCTCACAAAAATATTAATGAAAATGTTAAAACTTAAAATAAAAAAATGTAAAATCAAATACAACAAAAGCAGGTGCATATTCTTTGCAAATTGACCAAAAACCAGATTTCTACTATATTGGAAGATTTGGAAGGTCTGTCACACAAATTTAATAGTAATTGCAAGTGCCCCATCTCGACTCCCCAATCGTGATCGTGCCACAAGATTATAGTTTGATTGTTGGACAATCGAACCGATCATGTGACACAATTGGGAAGGGAGTCGAGATCAGAGAGCTTGCAAACACTCTACCCTTGGTTTCCTAACAGCGCCAAAGCTCAACTTTGGCCGCCTGGTGGTTGTCTTGAACTACAGGCAGATGGAGAGTAATTTACCGTGTGCTATTAACCACATGCTGATGTAGGCAGTTGTGTCTTTGTCCTGTGGAACTTAATACACCTCCACATATAGCATCTGATTGATGACAGTGGCGACATTTAGCAGCACGGCAGTGATCACAGTCATAGTCACTACGTAGTGAGGATGCCTCGGATCTCATCTAGGACGTTCAACAATATTGATTCGTCGCTGCTCTTGCCTTCAAAGTTCACGGTGTTTGGCTGAAACAAAACAGTTTGAAAGTGCCAATCTACATTGTAAAGACATGTCACCGCAATTCAGTTAGTTTCTATGAAATTGCACAAACCAATGTCAGATATTAAACCAACAGCATCAAATGTAGTTTTGTCATATCTTGGAAATATAAGTGCACAAGACACAACTACAGGAGTGGATATCAGCACAATTAATATGTAACTGATGTAAACATCTATTGAAATAATGCAAAAATGTATTATATTAGAGCACTTGACATGTTTACTGCCCCATTAAATCTTACTACTAATACAATTTTGAATACCACATCTATACCACAGACAATGAACTATGAAAAATACTTTCATGTATAATTATAATTATCAGGAGCAAATACAACATTGAGATATTGGCACTGAGTGGCCAATGCAACTAAATACAATGGAGAGAGATGGGCAGAATAAACTCCCTTACCTGCAGCTTGACTATTAAACACAGATGATGGCTCTGGATGCAACGGCTGTACAGAGATGCCGTGTTACCGATCTGCTCCACCACTGCAAGTGAACGCACACAACGTTCAAACCGGGACCAATGATATCTACACGGATTTATCATCCAATTTTTTAAATTTCTTGTTTGAAAGTAACTGTCAACAATATATTTAGTGAAATCGGTTGTACTTTTTTCTAGTAGCTTACTCCGGTGGCCGCGACTGTACCATCAGTGAAAACAGTGCAGATGCCTGCACCCCATATCAAAGACTCAAGGGAATCTCAATATAATTATCCGTTTGACTATTCACCCGAGTGGTAATGTGTGTTCAAGTAACTACTACTTCCTAACCATTACATGTAATACTGCTTGGCCAAAACCCAAACAAAATATAATCTTGAAGGTAACAAGGTTATTGGCTTCGATTAACTTCAGCATTTTAGCAAGACGATATACCCTCTGAGTTGTGAGGATGGTTCAGCAAGAACAACAATTCGCTGTGGATGACCTTGAGTTGACCTACCGCAGAAGTGGGTGAGGAAGCAGATCTTTGTGAGGATTGGAGCAAGAACCGGCTCGGCGACTGTCACCTGCATGGATGACTTGTGCTCCAGGTCGCCACTGTCTAGTAACTTGGTGAAGGCGTCGCTGTCAACAATGTAAGAGCACCATATTTAATAATATGTACATTTATATAGCACTCTTTTCAGGTTAAACGGCTCAAAGACGCTTTACAAATTCATTAAAGCAATTCATACATACAAAAAAACTAGTACATTTCTATATAAAAAACTATATTAATTAAAACTAGAGATCCAAGATATGTTAATTACAACGTATCTCTAGAATAAGCACATACGAAACTATGAACAATACAATAAAAGTGTTTTATACAAAATATAATAAATAATTAAAACTTCTAAAATGCCTGGCGAAACAAGTACATATTTAAATGTCTTTTGAAAACGTCTGTCGATGGAACCTGGCGAATGGATGGAGGTATGTTGTTCCGTAGTGTGGGTGAAGCCAAAGAGCCTTCTCTGTGGCTGCAGCTATTTTGGCAAATGTCCACTGGATATCTACCGTATCTTACAAATAATCATCCATAACTCTTACATATTTTCTCAAACTTTATGGACATGCTACACTACATGACATTCCTTAGTTTTGTTTGTTTAGAGTAAGGTTTTTTATTGTGGGATTTTTGCCAAATGAAATCCAAATAACATGACTGAAAAGTATTTTAATGAGCAGCTAGCTGTGAGTCTAGCACAATTCTATCAATACACAGTAAAACTTGTCCGTAGTAGACATTGACTAGACTGTACAATATCTTCATTATGGCCAGGTTACCATTATGAAGACATAGTGGACAGTACAAACTAGTTCTTTAGGACTTTCAAGTGTCCACTGTAGACATCTAACAACTGCTAGAAGACAAGAAACACATCCATCACAAGGCACCCCAACCAAGTAGGAGGTACACGGCAGATTCAGCATGAAGTCAATCTTCTCCTGTGTCACTCCCTCTTCATTCTACACACCCATCACAAGGCACCCCAACCAAGTAGGAGGTACACGGCAGATTCAGCATGAAGTCAATCTTCTCCTGTGTTGCTCCCTCTTTATTCTACACACACAGTCGTCAATGTACACAGAGAAACATTCAAGGAACACACTGCAGGTAGGACAGAAAACTGTTAAACTACCCATTTGCATGTAAGAATGTACCCCTAATGGGGTGCTAGCTTGTTCACCCTGCTAGAAGGCAATCGAATTCACTTTGGACCCGAGAACTAGATATATTTTATTCAGATCGATCATGAATGTAATTGGAACCGATCTGTTGCTTTGCAAACTACATGGTCAACAATTTATTTAGATTTTGCACATAATTTCTACTCTCTGGTAGCTGCAGACCTTGGCGTTGTCTGGCTAATGATGATCTTTTTCTCCACTAAATTAGCCACTAGCTTGCAAATGCAATATAATGCACCAAGGCTAACAACAGAACTGCTATAAACTACAAACGACTATGTGGTTTGGAGGGCCATGATCTACCAATGCCTGTGACAGACACAGCACATAGAAGAAGGAGGCTAACATAGAATGTCCAGCAAGCTAGCCCGAGAGCACTGTACTAACTTTTGACAATGTACATGAGTGTGCCCTTCAGTTTCTGTGGCATGTTGATACTGGTTATTATATGGTGAAGGCAAACTGCTCCTCGTTCTCTGTGTATGGCAGAAGGATGAAGGCAGACCTGCCTACCCCAAAAACTTCCTGTCAGTAATCCATCTTCCCATTTACACTGATTTTCAGGAATATACGCTTCCTGTCAGTAATGCAGAACCACCATGTAAGATATTGTCACGGGGGGGGTAGCGGGGGTAGCGATGGACCAAAACCATTACATTACACTGGGTCAAAACCAAACCATTAGTTACACTGTCATCAACACCACCTACACTCTAGCCTACTCAACTCTAGTATGATAAATGATAGAGGGGGGGGGGGGGTAGCGATGGACCAAAACCATTACATTACACTGTCATCGCCTACACTGTATGATAGGCTGTAAATGATACACTAAACTCCTCAATAAATACACTAACTTAGTCTTAGTACAGTCAGTTGGCCTAACACTACAAGTACAACACTCACTACATTTTTGCATTACACATTTCTTTTGGGTTGGTGGTGGCGTCGTTTCGCTGTCAGCCATCATTTCGTGCCGCGTGACTTCGTTTTGTTTGATCGTGGAAATGCGATTTTGTCATAACGCTATTTCCTATTGGTTACATTACGACCAGACTCAGCGAATGAAAAACCATGTCACAACATGCTGCATACATATGCTGCCACCTGTTGAATATAGTGCAACCTAAATTTCAGTGATTACCCAACATGGTCACAGTCCGTAATATTTTCATCCCTCACCGTAATACCGTAATTTGAGGTGACTTTCCGGATTGATTCCAGACAATCCGGAATGGTAGGCAGGTCTGTGAAGGGCACCTTCACACCATCGTCTCCCTGATGACACACACATCAAACTACAAGTCTATTCAGAACATGTCACTTATCAGAATTAAAATCGAGTGCATGAAACAACAGGTAATAGATGACAAAACACGACACGCTTGCCAGTGACATTGCCTTGTTGTGAACCAACATTAGTATTATTAATAATTATGATGGATGTAAAGAAGTTAGAAGTCAAATTAAATGCTGTTCGGCAGGAAATATCCATGGCAACACAGATATCAAACTACAAGCTTATAAAGAACATACATTGCCACTGAAGCTGCCTGGTTGTGAAGCAACATTACAGGGTTCCTTGAATGTAACGGCATTCCAGTTTCTTGGCTTATTTAAATATTTGTTTACATTACCTCTCAAGAAACATAAAAAAATTGTTTTTGAATATTTTATTCTTTGGCAAGGAAGTGTCTTTAGAGAGTGTCTGCAAGCATACTGATCTCGAATCCCTTCCCTATCCCTAACGCACTGCGCAATCGGTGTCGATTGTTGGAGATACGTAACTGTCAGGAGTGTCTGCATGACGGCGTTTCACGTGCCGCCAACGTTTTGTACATTTGTGCCCTTTTCAGCTGGATATGTGGTCCTAATCACAAGCTCAAATGGACAGACCATAATGCATCTAAATCATTTTGGAATTATGTACAAAAGCACATTACAGCGAAGATAGGATGCACGGTTTTTAATGGTAATGCCTTTTACGAGATTTGGATTTGCCTGTCTATATTCGTACGTACTTCACCCAAGACAATGGCAATATGTATTAGAGATTTAGCACACAGATATCTTATGGAAGAATTTGATCAGTTTTTTGTGTGAAAAACAACAAAAGCGATGGCACGCACGATTTGTGCCCCACCGTTATGTATTACATGCTGAGACAGATCTTTAAAAAATATTTGTTTCTGGTGCATTAAACACAACAGCAATTAAAAATGAGGCGGCTAATCAGTCAAAAACAGCTGTATGTAAGATGTTGTCATATTGTTTACTTTGATTCATCCATAATTTGAATGCAAAATGGATGGGATTGCGCTTACCGATCACCCCTGCCGGTTACGTATTTACCTATCCACTCGACTCATGACCGATCGCATAAACACAAAAAGTGATGACGTAGTATGCACAGCGCATTAGGGATAGGGAAGGGAATCGAGATTGCTTGCAGACACTCTCTATTGTTGCACTACAAGCCTATCACATTACATTTTGATGGTGAAAACAGCACAACACAGTAGAAATATTCGAGAAATAAGTTTCTTGAGAGGCAATGTCAACAAATATTGAACATTAGAGGTGAGTATAAAGTGGTCTGAGACTCTACTCATGCTGCTGCGGACACGTTTAGAGTTGAGTGAGTATAAAGTGGTCTAAGACTCTACTCATGCTGATGCGGACAAGTTTAGAGTTGTGTGTGTATAAAGTAATCTAAGACTCTACTCATGCTGCTGCGGACACGTTTAGAGTTGAGTGAGTATAAAGTGGTCTAAGACTCTACTCACGCTGATGCGGACAAGTTTAGAGTTGAGTGAGTATAAAGTGATCTAAGACTCTACTCATGCTGATGCGGAGAAGCTTACAGTTGAATGAGTATAAAGTGGTGTAAGACTCTACTCACGCTGCTGTAGACGAGCTTATAGTTGAGTGAGTATAAAGTGATCTAAGACTCTACTCATGCTGATGCGGAGAAGCTTACAGTTGAATGAGTATAAAGTGGTGTAAGACTCTACTCACGCTGCTGTAGACGAGCTTAGAGTTGAGTGAGTATAAAGTGATCTAAGACTCTACTCATGCTGATGCGAAGAAGCTTACAGTTGAATGAGTATAAAGTGGTGTAAGACTCTACTCACGCTGCTGTAGACGAGCTTAGGGTTGAGTGAGTCGAGAACATTTAAAGTTGAGGTCTTTGAGGTGACTCCAGGTGAGGTTCGAGAAGATGATGGAGACGACGACTTGGTAGCTCTGCTCCAGACTCACTCGTCTCTCGTAAGTCTGAAACAATCAATGGTGGTCCAAATAATATTACTTGAGTATGAAAAGAGTAATATTTTATAGACATTTCCATGGCACTTTCCACAAAAATGTCAGAAATATTGAGTTACCAACATACCATATGCAAATTGATTATTATTTAATGTCTGGCTTACTTTTCATATAAACTTAATACACTGCCAATTTGGTCAAGCAAGAACAACTAATATTACCTGATGGTATCCAGTGTTAAATCCATGAATTAGTTGATTAGAAATGAGTATTTTGTCTTACACTTACACTTAAGGTTTAAAGGATATTTACAAGCTGAGCTTGATTTATTCCGTAGCTGTCCTTTCCTTTGGCTTTCCAATATCTATCCAAGTTGGCCATAAAGGCATTGGTGTCGACACTAACCATTTTAAGAGACGCATCTTCAGCCAACAATTTGAAGCTGGACATTGGCTGAAACAAAACGGAACATCAAACAATTCATTAAATCATTCAAATTGTTAAAATTGGGCATAAAACATACACAAATTCAAGCTAATAATAACATTGTGAAGGATGGATATTAGTTTTCCAATTTGTTATAAATAATTACTGACTGGAATATAATTTAAACCTCCCATGAATATTACAAAAGCTATGCAGCTGAACATAATTAACCCACACTCTGATATCCCGGAAACCTTGCAATTCGGATATCATTTGATGGGAACATAATTTCCAAATGCTGATATATCCCCATGATGTGCATGGTTTGTTTATCCAGAAAACTTGGTAATCTCAATTGAATTAAAAAGACTATCAGAAAGTCACGCATACAAAAGACATGAAAGTAAATAACTCTAAAGAAACCTATTGTTGTGGCTTCTAAAATGCATCGTCAATTGGTGGATCAGAGGACAATGGTCTAAACAAGCCATTCAAGCAACATACGAACTTAGCAAGATGTGAGTAGACCTTGATGTCTTGAAGGAGATACACTTACAAGACTCCAGTGTTAGCATATTAATACATAGATAACTCACCAACTGCTAAATGGTGCAGTAACAATTACCAGTTTACACCAACGCATGGTACATTTAGTACGCTCCATCTATCACAAAAGTGCAGTTACGATTACCAGTTTACACCAAAGAATGGAACATTTGGTATGCTCCATCTATCACAAGGGTGCAGTTACGATTACCAGTTTACACCAACGCATGGAACATTTGGTATGCTCCATCTACCACAAGGGTACAGTTACGATTACCAGTTTACACCAAAGCATGGAACATTTGGTATGCTCCATCTATCATAAGGGTGCAGTTACGATTACCAGTTTACACCAGCGCATGGAACATTTGGTATGCTCCATCTACCGCAAGGGTACAGTTACGATTACCAGTTTACACCAAAGCATGGAACATTTGGTATGCTCCATCTATCACAAGGGTGCAGTTACGATTACCAGTTTACACCCATGCATGGAACAACAGACAACTAATTTTCATCGGCGCCAACTGATGAACTCAATCTTCTCAGGTAGGAGAGAGGCCCTCCAGAAAAGCATATATAAAAATGTAAATAAATAACTCAAAATCTTTTGTTTTGTTTTCTGTTCTGAAATACATCACCAATTGGTAAACCAGTGACCAATGGTGCACTTTTTTCATTTGTTAAAATCATTAGGCATATGAAGTATATATAAAAAAAAAAAAATCTACAATATGCGTCCCTTTGTAACAATCTTCAATGGCTGGTGGACTATCCACTTAAAGTTAACTGCAACCATCTTGTATGATTACGCTGGGTTGAAATCGGTTAACGTGCTATTTGCTTTGACTTGAAACATGAACTTATGCAGGATGTGATAAGTTAGCACAAGGAAATGTGATATTGGGCCTGACAGGGCAACACATTGACTCTTCTGGATATGCTATTGTCGAATTAAACAGCTGTTGTCCTTATGTCACGACCAATTAAACATATGAATATCACAACAAGTTGTGTAAAATTTGCTGTATTTTGAAACATACGAACTCTGTGCTTAGGTGATTTTCAAATTCCTTCCCCCATTTCTGTTTAATTCAATCTATGAGATTATCTTTGACAAGGCACTGCTTTGTGTAGCTGTAAGTAGCTTACCTGTGTATCAGATTGGTGAGTGGCTCAGTTAGTTTCTTCCCCAGTCTTGGCTCCAAGGGGGTCAAAGCCCCAAACTGTGAACAAATTCACAAATTCAATTGTCTAGCAACAAAATTATTTGCCATTTGACTGCTTTATGTGTCATCAAATTTATGCCTGTGTATCACGAACACAACAAAATACACACTTTATCATAAAACTCTCCTTTGAAGTAATCGTTAATACAAAATATATATTGCTATTCATTTCAACCTTTCCCTTGTACACCTGTACCTAGGATATATACAGTACATAATAAAATGTCACGACTAAAATGTAAATTAGCCACTTAAAAATCTTTTAAATTGTTAAAAACTTAATAAAAGTGTCCACTATTCAGATTCACAGTGATTACATTACTTAGATTACTTAGAAAATAAGCATAATCAATTATGATTAATTTTGCACGTAATCATCATTACAAAATATGAAACCTCACCAGGGTAGACATCATCATATTCCACAATGACCCAGTCACTAACAATAACATAACATGCATGTATTCTCGTCATTCACCAAAGATACACCACTATTGGCGGACTATCTTGTCAGGATTGGAGTGATCAGTGAACATTTGATTGGTCATCTTCACGTGTACAGTCAATTTTGCCGATTTTTGGGGTAGCAGGCACTTCATTAAAGTCATTTGTTTATAAAATATCCAATTGTTTTTTATCTATATGTAATCCTTCCTTCTGAAATTGTTATAAATTGTGTTTTTAAACATATACTTCCTGCTACAGTAAACAGTAAATCAATCAGTAAATAGTTGTTGTCAATTCCATATAATTTTTGACATAACATTGACAAATATAACTTCACATATATTGACAATTTAATGTTTGTAATATTGAACACATATTTTGGGTGTAACAATAAGAGAGTTACACATAAATGGTATATTGCAATTGAGGACATTTGCAATGGTTTCATGGGTAAATGTTTCTCATGTTCTCTCAAACGTTCTGCAACTCAAAGTCCAATTTCCATTTCAGCTTTCAAATGACGAAAGATATGTAAACATATATGTTTTAATACAAATTTTTGATGATCACTTTAATTAATGTGTTCCCCATAGGTCACTAGTTTCAAGCTACCTATATATCCAGAATCACCATATCACCAGAACCAGAACTAGTATGATTCTAAGGACGTCACTCACGTTACATATCGTCACTCACGTTACAGATTTTAAGCTCAGATTGCATAAATTCTATAAGGCCTAGAGGCAAATTTGGTTTTGTTTTACATAAAACTTAGCTAGAAGAAGGAGAAACAACAGTTTCTGTGTATACACTTTTTGCTTTCAAACTTGAGATTAAAATATTCACATATCCGTCACTCACGTTACATGATGGCCACCAATAACACATCTAGCAAAATGCACTAATGTGGATAAGACATAGATGAATACCAACTGTGCATAACTAATTACCAGTATCCACTTTATTAAAATATATATTGTTTAACTTGGTGTACTGTAATATTAATATGGAAATGGGCCTAGTGTTTGTGGTAAGTTTCAGAGATAAAATTTAAAAATAAAAGCCTGACCATTCCAAATGGTCCTATTCATAATTACCAAGTAGCATTAGTGTGTAACTTTCATTTTTATTACACCCAACATGTGTACAATATCATACAAGTAATAAATTGTCAATATGAGAATATTTATTTTTCAGTGCCATGTCCAAAGTTACATGAAATTGCTCATCTATCAAATCAAACTGTGTTACCCCATTTTGTTTCAAAGACAATTGTTGTAGCCAGACCTGGGGCCGAAGTACTTGGTATTAAAAAAAACACCTTAAAAAGTGCACACAGAATTGTAACATGCCAGCAAAGTTTATGACCAATTGGAGCTGCCAGTGCAACATATTACATCAAGTGTCACCCAAGCATTCAAACAGAAGAAAGACATGACACAATAGTCAATACCGACATCGAAGTGGACGACGCACGAATTGAAGACACGCAACCATACAATGCCAATGTCAATGAACATCACTCACCAGCGCTTCTTCTCCTGCAGACCAGTTGTCTGATGCATCCGACGGGGCCTGTTCTATGTCTATGCCAAGTTTCTTGGAAAGTTTTGATCCCTGTCTTCCGACTCTGTTTGTGCATATATATTTGTTTTTTCGTACCACAAGTAGTGAAGTACAATTCTTCCAGCAAAAATGCCAACATGCTCCTTTGACAGTGACAGCTGCTCTGGCTCTGCCTCAGCCTGGCTCCGAGCCTGATCCAACAGGGACATGCCCCTCTCTTCTCGGTTCTATTACAAATGTTTGAACAATTGCAATGTCCAAGGTCAGATTGAAAATCCTGATGCTTTCTTTTACTTGCCATGATGTACTGTTGCAAACTAATAACACTAAATTAATTAATCCTTATCAACACAACACAATCACAAGAAGCAGCGAACGCTTGTATTGTGTTCCCGAGAACTATCCTCGCGCCAGGGGTCGCTGCTGCTCATTACGTCAGTGCCAGCCAGCTATACCCCCTGGCTGATCTCTTTGCGAAACTCTGAATTTAAACTTTAACTCAGATGAAACACATAATAATGTTAATTCACAGTTAGTCTGAATAGGTTTCAACCAGCTACTGTTAACATTTATCAACAGTATTATCAACCCGAGCAGACCAATGGATTTCCGTACCAGATTTTGGCAATGTTGATTGCTATGACGATTTTGCGGACGCCTGGTGGTGGCTTTGAGAAGACTTCACGCTGGTTGGTGGTCGGCTAGCGGGAATGCGGCGGGATAATGAGAACCAATTTTGATTAAATTTAGCGCACAGTTGTTGGCTCACACGAGAATATTAAAGTAACAAAAATAAAAAATGTAGGTCAAGTTATATTGAAGATCTTGGTCACCGAGCTTTGACCCGATTCACATACCTACCATTATATTGATGCCCATACTAGCCATAGGGCATAACTCTGCTGTTATTATAGTGTTAATAAAGCTAGAAAAGAAAGTAATACATCATTGGAAAGCAAATAAACAGGCACACATAGGTATTGTAAAATAAAAATATTATGTAAATAAAAATAACATATTTTTTATAATTTCACCTTTAATCTGAGATACCCAAAAATTGTATCCTCCCTTTTTTTAATTTTTTACAGTATCCTATAATATTGCAGAAGAGTTCCTGAACATATTAGAGTGGGCAAATAATATTTGTGTTCAGAGATACATTAAAGTGATTACACCTGGGTGAATTACCTTTGGTCTATAGATCAGTGGGTGCAACATTGAATTTTATTAGTTCACCTTTTTTAGATCACTTAACAAGCTGCTAAAGGGTACCTTCTAATGAAATGAGTATATACTGACTTGCTGTAGTCTCTCTCTTAACATGTATTCAAATTCTTTGCAGGGCCTCATATACTTTTTTGTGTCCTCTGGATAGTTTGTAGGTCCAACCAGTGTCAGTTGTCGGGTGAATATGCGTTGGTATATCACCCACATGAACATGAAGAGTGTCACTGTGTCGTGGGTAGCAATATGACGGTGATGGTCCATCTGGGTGAAGGAAGTTCAGTTCAACCTCTTTATCAGCTGGAATAACATCCATTACATATGCCACCCATCAGTTTCCATCATAGATGGCCGTCAGATACTCTCTGATATCCATGAGACTGAGACCATCACACTGGGCTGTCACAATCTCTTTTCTTCTTATGGAACATGTGAAATATATTGCTACTTCCAAGTGATTAAGTGACAATGGCTTGAAGAAGTGTAGCTTCTGTGTTCCTGCTATTGTTTTTGCTCTGCATATGGCTTGCAAGAAGAGTTGTTTCTTTGTAGTACTCTTCTGTGGCCGAAAAGTAGAATTTGATTGCAGGAAAATGGGCTGATGCAAATTCAAAGAGCTGCTGATGAGGTTTTTCTGGAACAGGTGCACAGTAATGGTGTCATGTATGTTACAGTCAGAAATGACAACATAACTAACATGTGACACACAGTCATTACCAGCTTCAAGATAGTAGCAAACAAATGGGTGCAATGTTGCCTGTGCATTATTCCAAGGGAACGATTGTGCCTCATCTTGCAGGACGAAAAGAGTAGTTTCCTGCAAAGTCACAGACAACAATAAAATGGCTTGGCTGAAGTGATTCACGAGTGTCTCTTAGACATGAAGACTGCTGTCTGCTTATGAAATCGTGCCACTGCAAGATTTCAAGTTGGGTGCAGAATTCATGGATCAAATCATCTGCACTGAGTTTCGTGATTGGTAGTGTTGATCGATCAGTAGTTATCCATTTTTAAAATTCAGTGTCCTCGATTACCTGCCTGTCAAATGTAATCCATAGTCATTCATTCAAATTACTTGAGTCACCACACACATTTTTGCAGAAAGCATTCGTGACTTGGTGGATTACATCGTAGTTGTGAAAGACAATGGTTGTAGTGAACCAGTCGGATGTGATCATTTTTGTTAAGTTTGCTGAGTTTTGCACCAACCAACATTAATTTTCCATTCTGATGAATTGTGCAAATGCAAAGTTACAAAGAACTACCCGGTAGTTGCTTTTGCTTATCGACTCATTCACCATGAACAAAGATGGAGACAAAGTCTTTTCTCTCATACAATAGAATAGAATGCTTTCACCAACTAGATGGTTTCAGAGGACAGGCTTTTTCCTGGTTTGGGATGTGGATCACTCATGATGCCTTTCTCTTTCATTAAATGTTTTGCTCTGTTTACAATGAGGTATGATGTGTTGAAGAGTGTTGCTGTTTTCCGGATGCTCCAACTCTTTGGGATCACGGTCAACGATTTTATCTTTTCGCATCTCGTTTTCCGGAATTTGTCCTTTAAGTGTGCCATCATGTCACCAAAGCTTTCTCACCAGAAGTAGCTGTTTCCTCATATTCGAAGCATTTCTCTTGTGCAACTAACTTTAACTTCTTCACCACTGCTGTTAATTTTTGCACCTTTCTTGCAGCATAGGATTCCTGGCCTATCTTTCGTTTTGAGAGTGGGGATTCACCAAAAATATCCAATGATTCATTTAGTATTGACAGTTCATGCTCTTCAAAAACTGTTTCTTTATCAAATATTTGGCATTGATCAGATTCTTGGCCAGACATTGGTGCAAATGAAGAAGCAGGTGATGACGAAGTTATTTCAAGAAGTGATTCCAGCTTTTCATGACATTGTCTGCACAGCTTATGTTGTGTGGTCAAACCCAATGTTAGGTTCTTAAAACCAGTTCTGCAAAAACATTTCGCAAGTGTGTTTTCTTTATTTTATCCGGGTGCTATTTTAGTGGATCAGTACACCGTCACTAGTCACTAGTAGACTTGATGGTTACAGACTGACTAAATAGTTATTTCATAGCAGTTTCTGTAGTATCACGCACATGTGCAATGAATATGCATGAGTCTCATGTATTATCTCTCAGTCAAATGAAACTGAATCATCACACATGAAGCTGTGCAACTGTCAATACCATTCAATTTGTAATACTTACCATATGTAATATGCAATCAAATTCGTTCATTTGTAATGTTTGAATGTTGCTCTATATGCCACCAATCACATAAAATTACAGACAAAGTAGACATGTACATGAGCATGATCTAGTCCCTCTGGTGGCTTATTGCATACCAATAATCCCTGGTGTATTGAATAACAATTAGATAATTATGAAGTGAGTTATCCTGTACCATCCTGGTACAATTTGTCATCCACGGGTGTACTCAATTTAATGTATCTCTGAACATTATCATTTGCCCATTATAACATTTTCAGGGATACTTCTGAAATAGTAAAAAAAAATCAAACAAATCGGAGGACACGTTTTTTTTGGTATCTGAGGTCAAAAGTCAAATTCTCACAAATATATTATTTTTATTCACATTATATCTATGTGCGCTTGTTTATTGGCTTTCCAATTATGTATTGCTTCGTTTTCTAGCTTTATTAACAGCCAGAGTTATGGGCATTATTGTGACAGTCAGTATGCGAATCAGGTCAAAGTTCAGTGACCTATATCATCAATAATACTTGACCTAGATTTTAAAAAGACAATTTTTTTACATATTTTCATGTGAGCCAAAACTGTCCTAAATTTCATCAAAATTTGAGTCGGGTGATGCAAAAAATGCTGCTGAGACGTCGCAGTGTTTCTGTGAACCACATGCAATTCTGGGTGTAATGCCAAGTTCTTCTGCTTTCAGCTGGTGGTGACATCTGTGATTCCTGCATCATTGCTGATCAATGTACGACATGCTCGTACGGTTATATGCTTGATGGCACTACATGTTTAAGTAAGTGGATTACATTGTTGTGTGCAATACGTCGTCTGTATTATTCACGCAAAGACAAGTGTACATATTGCAGTCTGTGTGAGAGCTCATACTTTAAACTTACCTGACCCTAGAAGTTCTTACAACATGGCAAGGAAAATACATAATTTATACCTGCCAACTTTTTTTGGAAATCCAGGAGATTCCTCGGGGGTTCAGCATGCTTCCCATATATCTCGGATCTTAACATTGGCAGATGGGGGTGGGTGCTGTTGGAGATTTTTTGTTGGAAATTCAGTGGTTCAGCACATCTTAGCACATCTCGCATGATGTCGCACTGTCTCGAATACGGGGGATGCTGTGGGAGATTTCAAGAGAAAATCCGGGAGATTTACCTATATTCCGGGAGACTCCCAGGTTTCATGGGAGAGTTGACAGATATAATAAATCATTAGCTTAGCTGTATAAATCCAAGGGAAAACAAATCTTTGGTGCCCGACCTAATATCTTGCTGTTAAAATACGGGGAATGTTGATTTCATATTGGTCTGAAGAAATTGTTGACGACATCTTCACAGCACAGATCAATGCCTCGTAGTTGTCTTGAACATTCTTGTGCACAGAATTGTTCCATCCTCCAATCATTTGCAGGGAAAATTTAATGCACATTTTGTACACAAAATTAATTTTGACAGAATGTTGAATACTGAAAATGGACCCGACTCCAAATGTGCAACACTTGGATCCTACCCCTCTTAAAATGCAGTTCATTTTGAGCTGAGCCCATCCCAAATTCCTGCATCCCACCCGCCTTGATAGATTGTAACTGGCCTATAGTCAGGTGGCTTAATCTTATAATTGTTCACATAATTCCACAATCACCTTTTTGGACCAGCGTTAGATATGGCCATGACATTTCATTTTTTTACGTGGGAGCCAAGCTGGGCTCCCTATGTAACGGTCATATTGGACAAAACCAAGATGGCCACTGTTTGGAGTAAGGTTGTGCAATAAATCGAGAACCAAAAGTAGTAGAACCATAAATGAGACTACTTTTAGGCATTTTTGAGAATAATGAATTCATTTCCTGTGTTTTCTTAAATATTTGGGGTAAAGGTCACTTTAGTGAAGGTAAAGGTAAAATTTGCTCATCAATGCTCAAAAACTTACGTATCTGTTGATGATTCGATTGATCTTACCGTGTGAACAGGGGTAGATTGATCTTACCGTGTGAACAGGGGAAGATTGATCTTACCGTGTGAACAGGGGTAGATTGATCTTACTGTGTGAACAGGGGTAGATTGATCTTACCGTGTGAACAGGGGTAGATTGATCTTACCGTGTGAACAGGGGTATATTGTGAACAGGGGTAGATTGATCTTACCGTGTGAACAGGGGTAGATTGATCTTACCGTGTGAACAGGGGTATATTTTTTATTATTATGTTCGAACTGATACTGAAAGACGAAATGGATTTCATGTAATGAAGGTCAACATAGATCAAGGTCAAGATCAGTGTCGTTATTTATTACAGAAACTTCTGATTATGTACAACTGGGAATGTAACCCAGTTCATAGTAATAATACTATTATTCTAGAAAAAGCAATGATATATCAATTAGATACACAAATTCAATGATATTTTGTTTCAACCGTGATTGTGAACATATAATTTTTAAATAGTTCAGAATCGTTGCTTCAATGATTCGGAACGAACCCTACAATGAATGTACCTAAACAATATCATTCATCATCCGACCATCCATCTATCCATTAGTAGAGGTTCAATGATTAGCATCTTTCCCATCATTGTTTAGGCAGCTACCTAGTGCCGTGCAATGAAGGCCTGCCCTGCAGTTCTTTCATGCAGCCACCATGTAGGAGGAGGGCACAAGCCATACTTGCATCGGCAAGAGTAGTCCAGAAAGGAAGCCATTGCTTGCTGCGCTCATCCTGTTCCCATCCCTATTCACCAAACACAGCGATTGCCTGGTGGCAAGTAGGTGACCGCTTCCAGATGAAACAGGCTTGGAACAAGTACCTCTTGATATGCTCGAAGAGGGCAGCCTGGGTCATTGACGACTGCCATTGGAGAAGAGTTGATGCCTTGCATCTTTGACAGTTGCAGAACCACATGTCTTGCACATCAAATCGCTCAATGCACTGCATGTGAACTGAGTGAAGGACTACGGATCTGCAGTCAGCGAGATCATCATCTGTCTAAGGCCTGGCGTACTGTTCCATGCAGTCCACTACACAAAAGTTGACAATAATGTGTTGTATGTTGTTATGATATGTTAGTGTAAGGGGGGCGAGGTGGAAAGATCACTAAACATCTACCAGAAAGATGGTAATGAAATGTCTGCAATATGTGAATGTTATATGTTATGTATGTCTCTCTCTCTTCCTCTCTATCATTCTCCATCCCTCTCTCCCCTCTCTCCCCTCCTCTCTCTCCCCCAAGGTCTCTCTCCACCTATGTCTCTCTCTCTCTCCCTCCGTCTGCTTCCCTCTTCCTTTCTCTCCCTCGCTCTCCCTCGCTCTTCCTCTCTCCCCCCACTCTCCTTGTCTCCTTTCTCTGTGTCACTCTCTCTCCCTCTCCCTGTCTCTATGGCTGATGTCTGTCTTGAGAGACTGTCATCTAATTTTCCTTGTTGTGACTGCTTAACTGATGTTTATTTGCTTGTAGAATGGGCGTCTGACTGCTCCAAGTGTTCTGTGGCAAACTAGTGTGACAGCGACTCTTGCAAGTCACCCTTAGTCTATGACAGTACTTCAAAGACATGTAAAGGTATGTACTGCATTCTACAGTGTTTGATATTAATATACATTCAAGTTCAACATTGGTTATTTGTTGTACGTTGTGCTGGTGGTGCAACACCACTAGACAAAATGGTGTGTTGTGTTTGCAATGATGTCCTTCGCTACACGTAATGGGAAACATCATCGGGAGTCCAACACAAACAACGGCATTGTTGGCAGAATAGAACAATGCACTCACAAAATTAAAAGTACTGTGCTGCAAATGCATATTGAAATCTATATCACACAGCTAATATATTGCAGAACAAAGACGAGCTGTACAGCAGAAACATGTAAATGTTATCCGGTTCCCTTGTAGATAAACATGCAACCTTCTGGCTGTATGTCGCAGTGGAACTGAGTGCTGCTGAGACGTCGCAGTGTTTCTGTGAACCACATGCAATTCTGGGTGTAATACCAAGTGATTCATGCACCATTGCTGATCGATGTACGACATGCCCATACAGTTATATGTTAGATGGCACTACATGTTCAAGTCAGTGGATTACATTGTTGTGTGCAATACGCGTTCTGTATTATTCACGTCAAAGGCAAGTGTAAATATTGCAGTCTGTGTGAGAGCCATAAACAGACAACAACGTTCACACTGTGAATCAGGCAGATGTGTCTAAAGATGAGATTCTACTCCCATGGTTAAATCGTACCAGAATAATTTTGTTGTATTTTTGAATACTCGTCTGACACTTTAAACATACCTGACCCTAGACATTTTTACAAAATGACAAGGAAAATATATAATTTATACCTGCCAACTTTTTTGTTGAAGTCCGGGAGATTGGAGTGGGTGCTGTTGGAGATTTTTTGGTTCAGCACGTCTTGGCACATCTCCCATGGTTTCGCGCTGTCTCGAAGACAGGGGGTGCTGTTGGAGATTTCGTGAGAAAATCCGGGAGATTTACCAATATTCCGGGCGACTCCCAGATTTCACAGGAGAGTTGACAGGTATAATAATTCATTAGCTTAGCTGTATAAATCTAAGCAGCATAAGGGAAAACAAATCTTTGCTGTCCGACCTAATATCATGCTGTTAAATTACGGGAATGTTTATTTCTTATTGGTCTGAAGAAATTGTTATTGACATCTTCACAGCACAGGTCAATGCCTCCTAGTTGTCTTGAACATTCTTGTTCACAGGAATTTGTTCCATCCTCCAATCATTTGCACCTAAATTTAATGCACATTTTGTACACAAAATTAATTTTGATGTAATGTTGAACACTGAGAATGGACCCAACCCCAAATGTGCAATACTTGGATCCTACCCCTCTTAAAATGCAGTTCATTTTGAGCTGAGCCCATCCCAAATTCGTGCATCCTACCCGCCTTCATAGATTGTAACTGGCCTATATATAGTCAGGTGGCGTAATCGTTATAATTGTCCACATCGTTCCACAATCACAATTTTTGGACCAGCTTTAGATATGGCCATGACATTTCATTTTTCCATGGGAGCCAAGCTGAGCTCCCTATGTGACCGGTCATATTGGACAAAACTAAGATGGCCACTGTTCGGAGTAAGGTTGTGCAATAACTCGAGAACCAAAAGTGATAGAATCATAAATGTTAGGCGTTTTCCGCAACAACTGGTTTTTTTCCCGTTATTGCGGAGTACCAGTTAAGATATATTCAGTCTTGGAGTTGTTCGTTTTAAGTTTCATGCTTTGCATCCAGCTATTGATGTCTCTAATGCACCGTTCCATAGACTCGCGATTACAGTCCATAGAATTGGCATTAAAACTACAGTACACCTGATGGTAATCAGCATACGCATGCACTAGCTTACCTTGCTGATCAATGATATGAAATATAGGGCTAAAATACCCTGTGAATTCCACAGGACCGAGGCATGATCCTTGCGGTACTCCCTGATCAAGTTTAAACTGGTCAGACACCGTACCATCAATAATAATTGATTGAATTTGAAGATAAGATGAAAACCAATTTAGAGCTGTGCCTGATACACCAAAAGAACAATTCACAAAATGTTATGGTCCCCAGTATGAAAAGCTGACAACAAGTAAATTAAAACCAGTTGTGTGACCTTCTGTTGGGCCATGTTTAAAAGAATGTCACTCTGGACCTTAACAAGTGCAGTTTTAGTAGAATGTCCAGCTCTATACGCCGACTGACAAGGTGGCAAAGGAAATCCACATTCTGAATGAAAGCAAAATTGGTCTACAACAGCCCATTCTGTTAATTTAGAGATATACTGGAGATTCGATACAGGGCGCAGACATGGGGTTAAATGCAAATGCATTTAAATGCATTTAAATGCGACTGATCCAGTGTTTGCATTTGAACATTTGGAGCCAAAACTATTTGCATTTAAATACATTTCAAAAGTATTTGAAAAATCAAATCCTTATAGCATTTAATTATGTCAATGAAAACTGTTATCACAGCTGTGCTTAATTAAATTGTTGCTTGGTCTGAGCAGTTGATACAGGTCACTCATGTTACTTATGTGATCACCAACGCATGACATTCACTGAGAAAAAACTGGTCTTCCTATAGCTCTTTTATTAGTTGACCAACTGCAGCTAGTTGCATGCTTTGATCATTAACTACCTGGGTCATTATCAGATGGATGATCAGTGTATCAGCTGGCCTGTGACAGGGTCAGCATAGCAAGCATTTAATTAACAGTGGGTGGCTTAATCTAATTTTATTGGAAGACAATGCATCAGTGGGCCCCGGAAATGAAAAACAGGATTAACCTGTCACAGGGGAAAATTGAACAATGTGTGATCAATTATAGCATGGTACTATTGACTCAATGAACTTAATTCTGGATAAACAATGGTCAAGTATAGCTAATTTTTGTCATGATTTATTGTGCACGAGCACGGGGACGTCAAGAGAATTAGAAAAGTATTTGAACAATATTGAAATACTTTTGAAAAGTATTTGCATTTGACATAAACAAAATGTATTTGCATTTAAAATGTCAAAACTGTCTGTCAGGGCGATAGTTTTTTTGAATAGGATCCAGTCCTGCTTTTTTAAGCAGTGGCTCTACAAGTGCAGTCTTCCATTCATGTGGGAATTCCCCAGCAGCAGTGGAGCAATTGATGATGTGTGTAAGGAATGGCACAAATTCCTCAATATACTATTTGACCAATTTGGTTGGCATGGGGTCCAGAGTCCAGGGTTGTCTTAGATTTCATAACCAACTTGTGCACATCATCATCAGAGACCACATCAAATGTATCTAAATTATCACACACACACACCTTCTCTGGTTTCTGATGATTTTATGTTAGGTTTTGCTAGGCAACATATCATGTGCTGGATAGGTTAATTGTAGCGTGTTCGGCCAGTACTGCCAGAGGGTTGACATTGGTTGTTATGCTTCAGGCGGCGTGTCTAACCTGGATGGCATGACATTTGGTAAGCAAGAGAAGATGCTACAGGGCTGTGTCAGCAACCTGTACATCCAGGGCAAGGGAACCCTGGACATCACCACTGATGCTGTCGGATTATGTCATGGTGCCCTGACACCCCTCATTGCTGTGGCTATCCAGTTGCTACAGTGTTCTTGTTTCTTTATGTTTTGGGGCCAGTGTTGGAGACAGTATATTCGTAACCAAAAAATCTATTATTATGTCAACTTTATTAGTTTTGTTAACAGAAATGTAACCAATTAAAATTATATATTTTGGCTGGTTGATACTTGATTTGAAACTTATTAACACAACAACAAGAACAAGAAAGTTTATTCGGCTGGTTGATATTTGAAACAAAAGAAGTTTTGTTGTCATTTGGTTAAAAAATGTCTATAATAAAAAGATCTATTATATGACTGATGAAATTATTAAATATCGAAAATCGTGAGAAGTGGCAAACGAAATGTCACGAAGGTGAATGCCTATGCAACAGGAAGAGAGATGTTGGAGTATTGGTTGGTTGGTTCTGCTAGGCCTGATTCTGTAATATGTAATGCTGAAGAGTAGATATTGACTTAGGCAGCGTAGCCAAATCAACCAAAGAGAAACACCTGCTGTATTTTCAATGTTGCAAACAGCATCTAGACAATGTAAACTTGTGTGTAGCTACAGTGATATGAAATGTGTAGATCAGGTCTATGCGAAACAGGAGGTTAAATAATGTCTGAATGAATTGTACCGTTAGGCTGTAGATATGAATTCTTTGTAATTTTATTTTATTTGTACACGTTTTCTAGCAGTAAGTTGTCCTTGAATGTTGAAGGTCAGATTCACAAAGCAATGTTGATATGATGGAGTAATAAGGTAATTATGTGCAATCATACCACTAGATCATGCCTACAAAAATGATGGTCTAATACAAAATATTTAGTGTCCGCATATATCAAATATGCCAACTACAAATATTGAATATTTTTCCACACAGAAAAAGAGTTGTAGGGGAAAGAAATCTTGTGATGTATTTCATTAGAAAGTGCAACATTTCACATGTCCCATGCCTGCTTTTGTAGAGTTGGATGAACCATGTGTGGTTTAATGATATCTATGTTTAAAATACACCATTGTTGCCTTATATTTTAGATGCCAGGATGTAATATTAAAAATGTCAAAAGCATGCGGTAATGAAACATTAGGTTTAAGTAGTAAATTATTTAAAGATTTATTGACATGCTCGTCTAGCTGTGGATATCTGACCTGGTGAAAACTAGATGCTCATTGGTTCTAAGATGAAAAAAGTTGATGGTGTGTACATGTACATTTAGCTGGGTAATGTTGGATTTTCTTTCATATTGGGGGTAACAAGCAAAGTTCACATGATTCAAATATGTATACTACCAATAGTAAGTTGTGTATTATTTATTTTGATATAAAGAAACAATGTTTCCTCAACAGGAACATTATTTTGTTGTTCCCTAACTTGAACTTGTTTCAAACATTTGACATTCAGTAACACTGTCTTTTAAAATTTGTATTTAACATCTCAAGGTGGGAATAACAGTACAGATGTTACTGGCCACGTATTGTTGAATATAATACACCTTTATGGTAAACACATCAAGACCTGGCATTATGTTAATTAAGCAAAGAGCAAGCCGATTCGTACTTAAATCTAGAGAAGTGTAAACAAAAAGACTGGTCACTCATTACCTCTGATTGTGAGGTAAAGTAAAAGAGAAATGCCTGTTTTAATACACAGGTTTGTCTGAAAATATTGCTGCCTAGTATTATTCAGCATGTGTGTACATGGTTATAGATGTGTCAATAAATTTGTTACAAAAATGTTATCTTCTTATGGCAAGTGTTCGTATGATACAGTAAAACCCCGATAACCTAGAAACTATAAAGTCAGGACATAATATACCTTGCAAAATGCATGATTAATTTCTTTCAAAATCCAGACAAATACATTAGTGATTAACGCACATACTGTATGAAGCATGTCAGTTCAGATTGCACAACCAACAACAAAAGTACCTGGTAAAAACAGTTTGTTATTATCCAAAATTCTGAAAACAACTACACATTTAAAACTTGCAAAATTGACTATTCCATTACAGCAGTACACATCTGCGTACTGCACCTATCCTTGGCAAACACCCCAGAAGATATATATATATCAGCAGAATAGCCTCTCATACAAGAGTACAGTTGTAATTGTCGAACATTAAGCATGTGGTCGCCTGCTGACATCTTTCTGTTGAAACCATGCAAGATGGCTCCTTTCCTCCAGCCATCTTTTCACTGCATAGCACATAGGCAACATTTGCATCACATGTTGGTGTGCTATGATATATACACATTGGCGACATTGTGGGTGAAATGTTATATTCACGCCCTCTTCAGGTTGAAATACTCCCTTGTTGATGGGTTTTCTCTGAGAATTTAAAACTCCTTCTGTACAAATTCCTACATTTTCATCCCACTTGGGTTCCACCCTTGTTTTCACGACTGAGTCAGCTCAGCCTTCTGAAGTTTCTTCCTACCTACCTGCCATTACCATGTTATATGTGGCATGCTAATTTGCTGTGCTATTTCCAATAGTTGTTTAAGTGGAATTAACTTGGCTTAGATGGAGTTATTGTAAACGGCTTAAGTTATTGAATGGAATAAATGTGTGTGCACAACCAGTAGTGTTTGGATATGGAACCACAGCAGGAATCGAACCTGCCACACACAACACTGAAACACTATTGTCATAAACAACACAGTTCAACAGTTAAAAAAAATAAAAAAATGACAGTATGTCTGCATTTACAACACAATACTCTAACAGCATTCAGTCACAAATATATTGTTTATATTGTTGGAAAAGTCATATGGTACATACACGTATCTGAAATTTGATAAACGAATGTTAATGTTTCACAAAGGAGATAATATCATATGTTTGTATCATTTGACAGAAAAATAATACAATCTATACTTGTTACGAAACTATGTGAACAAACATATAAACCGACTTGTTCAGTGTTCAGCTCCCAACTGTATATATCTTCATTTGCTATATTAAGCCGCCAGCCGACTCCTGTAACAGAAAACCAAATTCGTATTACATATTTGAAAAATAAAAAATTAATTTTTAACTGACAGTTAACATAGGGGCCATCTATAAAGTACGGAGGGAGTTCTGTTGGCAAGTGTGATCAAGCATTACATGAATGTGGGGGTCTCTGCATCAGTCTTACTAACAAATTGTAATATTTCCAAAATTTATTCCAAAAGCATTAAAAAAAACATCTACAACCACTAGAATGACACCATGTGTGTGCATGTTTGTGCATGTGCGATCGAGTGCTTGTGTGTGTGCGTGACATGTGTCCCTGTCCACTGTGTATAACAGTCAACTTTCAACATCTCTAGAGAGGCTTACTTAAGGCAATCTTATCAGACTACCCTTGATGTTATCTGCTGAGGGAGTAGAACGATGTCACATTGTGCAGGTGACTTATGAAAGATCCTGCATTGCCATCTCCTCTCTAAATGCCCTCCTAGGAGAGAGAGAGCCAATATACTTTTTGATGTCAGCAGGAGAGTTAAGCACAATAAACATGCCTCTGCAATCACTTCTGAGGGAGTAGAATGATGTCACATTGTGCAGGTGACTTATGAAAAATCCTGCATTGCCATCTCCTCCCTAAGTGCCCTCATAGGAGAGAGAACCAAGATATTTTTTGATGTCAGCAGGATAGTTAAGCACAATAAACATGCCTCTGCAATCAAATATAGAAATAGGACCAGAGCAGGTATGGAGACAACAAATAAGGAAGACGTCATTCTAAGCATACTGCTACACAACAACTATGATAAAGTCTAGGGAGGGGATATTTATGCCATAATAGTTTGTCTAACTGGGCAACATCTCAGGATTTCAGTTAGGTTGGAAGTACATTATCATTTAATCAGACACTCCGGATTTTGACATACACATCTTTCGAAACGGTGTACACAATGTTAGTGATCGGCAGTTACAATGGTAAAATATAGCCTAAAACGAATTACAATTTACATCCACACATGTGATATAGTTACAATTGAACCTCTGTTTACGGTCCCCTCATTAATATAGCCACATTGCAAGTTAGGTCATCCTAGGACAGTACCAAATTAGTTCCATATATAGTGCAAAGTATAGGAAATTAGTCCCACTAATATGGTGACATTCATAATGAATTAATATATATATATCCGTCGTACAGGGGAATGTTGATTCATATTTCACGGCGTACAGGAGACCGTTGTTTTAAGTAGACAGGAGCCAGTCTCCTTAAAGATGTTATTGCGCAACTAATGCGTTTTATTTTACAATTATCCTTGTTAATGTCAACAGTTTAGACATGAAGGAAATAACTTGTGCCATTATTAAGAATTTTATTTTACATTTTGGGTGATTTTGAGCATGTTTATTCCAGAGCTTTATATATATATTGAAGTCAATAGTGGCACCAAAACTAAAAAAAATGAAGACGTATCGTCAGGACCTGTTGACCTCCATCCTTGTGTCTTCAACGAATTAACAAATAGCATCATCACTCCATTATCAGTCATATTTAACATATCACTCACAACAGAATAACTATCCACTATGGAATAAAAGGGAACATTCTTAACTGGGTTACAGCTCAGCTGGCCCACAGAAGACAATGAGTAAGAGTAAATAAAAAAAATTCAAATTACCAGGAGGTAATCAGTGGAATACCACAAGGATCAGTGATTAGCCGCCTTCTTTTTGTATATTCACAAATGATTTACTTGATGTGACAAAGCTCTCATATTTTCTTGTTTGCGGATGATATGAAGCTCTTCAATCCTATTTATACCGAAGAGGACTGCACAAAACTGCAACAAGATCATATTTCTGCCGAACGCTGGACAGATACATCACTTTTGTAATTCCATCCAGAAAAATGTAACCATACGAGAATTGGATCATCATCCACAAGGAATAAAGGCCATTCACTGGGAAGCAATCAGACAACACTTACAAGTACCGAAAAGGTGAAAGATATTGGAGTCACTTTCGATTCACCGCTTAATTAAGATATGGAGTCCTTTCTTAATGGAACCTATTACAGCTCTTGAAAATGTTCAGTACAGAGCAACCAAATTAATTCCTGGTTTCAAAGACCTTGAATACAAAGAAAGTTTACAGAGTAGATAAACAGACAGGAAATACAAAATATACCGAAAGGCAGAGATACATATATGGGCAAAGACTGAGGCAGAGATAGGCACAAAAACATACAGCCAGCAGGCAGGCAGGCAGGCAGGCAGGCAGGCAGGCAGGCAGGCAGGCAGGCAGCCAGGCAGGCAGGCAGGCAGGTATACAAACATACAGACATACAGACAGGCAGGCATACAGTCAAGTCAGACAGACAGACAGACACACACACACACACACACACACACACACACACACACACACACACACACACACACACACACACACACACACACACACACACACACACACACACAGACAGAAAGGCTGGCAGGCAGGCAGGTAGTCAGGTAGGCAGGCAGGCAGCCATACAGGCAGACAGTCAGACAGACAGGCAAGCAGGGACACTGGCGGAATGACATACTGTCTAATAGACATGAAACTTGACATTCGAACAGACAAACATAGAAGTTGGAGGAGAAGAGAGAGAGAGAGAGAGAGAGAGAGAGAGAGAAGAGAGGGAAGAGAGAGCGTGAAGAGAGAGAAAAAAGAGAGAGACTAGAGAGAGAAGAGAGACAGAAAGAAGAGAGAGAAGATAGAGAGAAGAGAGAGGGGAGAGGGAGAGAAGAGAGAGAGGAGTGAGAGAAGAGAAAGGGGAGAGAGAGCGGAGAGATGAGACAGAGGAGAGGAGAGAGAGGAGAGGGAAGAGATAGAGTAAAGAGAGAGAGGAAAAAGGGAGGAGAGAGAGAGAGAGGAGAGAGAGAGAGAGAGGAAAAAGAGGAGAGAGAGGAGAGAGAGAAGAGAGAAATAAGAGAGAGCGAGATAGAGAGAAGAGAAATAGAATGTAGAGAGGAGAGAAATGAGAGAGGAGAGAGAAGAAAGAGAGAGAGAGAGAGAGAGAGAGAGAGAGAGAGAGAAAGAAAGAAAGACGAGAGAGTGGTGGAGGGAGATATACAGAGAGAAAGACAGACATAGATGGGGAGGGGTAGAGACGGGCAAAAACTGAGACAGAGATAGGCAGATAAACACAAAGCCGGCTGGCAAGCAGGCAAGCAGCAGTTATACAGACATACAGACATACTGGCAAGCATACAGACAGGCACGCAACAGAGAGAGAAGAGATATAGCGAGAGAATAGAGATAGAGAGAGAAGAAAGAGATAAGTGAAAGAGAAAGAAGAAAGAGAAGATAGAGAGAGTAGAGAGGGATTAGAGAGAGAGAGGAGAGAGAAGAGAGATAGGAGTGAGAGAAGAGACAGGGGAGAGAGAGCAGAGAGATGAGACAGACGAGAGGAGAAAGAGGAGAGGGAGGAGATAGAGTAGAGAGAGAGAAGAGTGGGAGGAGAGAGAGGAGAGAGAAAAGAGAGAGAGAGAAGAGAGAAATAAGAGAGAGAGAGAGCGAGATAGAGAGAAGAGAAATAGAAGATATAGAGAAGAGAGAGGAGAGAAAGGAGAAAGGAGAGAGAAGGGAGAGAGAGAGGAGGGGGGAGAGAAAGAAAGAAGAGATAGGGTTGGAGGGAGAAATAGAGAGAGAAAGACAGACAGAGACAGAGATGGGGGGGGGGGTAGAGACGGGCAAAAACTGATACAAAGGTAGGCAGATAAACACAAAACCGGCTGGCAAGCAGGCAGGCAGCAGTTATACAGACATACAGACATACTGGCAGGCATACAGTCTAGGCATGCAGGCGGGCGGGCGGGCGGGCGGGCGGGCGGGCGGGCGGGCGGGCGGGCAGAAAGACAGACAGACAGACAGACAGACTGATAGAGATTTAGATAGATAGATAGATAGATAGATAGATAGATAGATATATAGATAGATAGATAGATAGATAGATAGATAGATAGATAGATAGATAGATAGATAGATAGATAGAGACATACTGACATACAGATAGTCAGACAGGCATAGAGAAGGAGGCAGGCCGGCAGGCAGCCATATAGGGATATAGGCAGGCAGACAGACAGGCAAGCAGACACACAAGTGGGCTGGCGTTCTGTCTGACTTATAGACTGACATTCCAACAGACAATCATAGAGGATGGAGGAGAGAGAGTGTGCGATTCGGGGAGAGAGGAAGAGTTGAAGAATGGGAGACAGGGAGAAAAATACATATTTTTATAGAGAGAAATAGGGGCATGAATGAAGACAGACGGACAGCGTGCTAATTGCGACTACAACATAGTCAAGCAACCAACGCTGCATTATTAAATTGCATCGGCTGTTCTAATATTATACGTGTTAAACCTATGTAATAAGCAGTCACCCTATAGATCGACATTTGTCTGAACTTGTAAAGACAACGAATCGGAGAAACTTGTTTTAGCTAAGTATTTCTTTTAAGTAATAACTATCACATTATCTAAAGTACCTATACATCACAATAATTAGTTAAAATGCATGCTAGATATGTAAGTGGTCTGTAAACACAATTTAACATTATACGACACAACACTACTACACTCGTCCTACTATAGCTGGCATGCCCGAAGTGACGGGTAATGGAGCAACAAGAAACAATTTAAGTTACGTATTATTGTAATAATATCACTATTACATATAACACATAAACATGAAAAAATAACTCACCAGGTCGTGTATATTCATACTCGTAATACGGAGCCGAGAGAACTGTACGTATTTATTGGTGGACACGTCCATGATCCCTAGCTAATTGCGACTGGGTGTGGCCCAATGCAGCTACACTACCCGCGTCTGGCGCATGACATAACAATAGCCCATGCGACCGCTTGCACGAAACAATTCCGCCAGGGTTATATAATATATTATACTTGTTGTGTTACAGATTCTTTGTAATCCAAAACACGAACGGATTATATGCCCACGAACATTACTATTTGTAAGTTTACAATTATATTATATTTCCAGCACTTTCTTCTAGAGGCCCGACCTTATTCTGAACTGTCTGATTGCTCCAAACGTATGCATAAAAACTGTTGCTGTCACATTTTATATTATAAGCTAATTTATTTATAGCTTCTCTTTGAATTAATATTTTCAGTGGTAGCTTGGTTAAGTGCTTCTTTATAAATGTTGTAGTCTTCATCATTTCCACATGATTTCCATATCATTTGTTTGTACTTAATTTTTCTAATGGCTTCTTTCGATAAGTGTTTCTTTCTGGATGGTTTCCCTTCTTTTTTGAACGAAACAAGTTTATCGACGATGCACTCAATTTCACTCTTTAAGACAATCATTGGCAAGAGCATACAACTCCATCGAACGAAATGCACCGCCTTCATCCGCCGAGTCCTAGTTAGGGCGTGCCATGCACGAAGAGCTACTGACGGACATTGGGGATTCCTGCAACGTACAGTTTGCTGATCGACGAGAGTACAGCTGTACGATGAAACAAATTTGTGTTGTCATCCGGTATCCGCGAGCATGACAAAGCGAAGGGTGGTGACAACATTTCTAGGGCTCGTCAGCAATCACAGAAGCTCTCGTCGCCTTCCTGGAGGAGCAGCATCTAGATCCGAACGGATTATATGCCCACGAAAATTATAATTTTTAAGTTTACAATTATATTATATTTCCAGCACTATCTTCTAGAGGCCCGACTTTTTCCTGAACTGTCTGTTTGCTCCGAACGTATGCATACAAAATTGTATAAAAATTATTATAAGCTAATGGATTTATAGCTTCTCTTTGAATTTATATTTTCAGTGGTAGCTTGATTAAGTGCTTCTTTATAAATATTGTAGTCTTCATCATCATTTTCACATGATTTCCACATCATTTGTTTGCACTTAATTTTTCTAATGGCTTCTTTCGATAAGTGTTTCTTTCTGGATCGTTTCCCTTCTTTTTTCAACGAAACAAGTTTATCGACGATGCACTCAATTTCACTCTTTAAGATATTCCAGCATTCTAGTGTCTTATTTTTCAGTGTGTTATTCCACTATATTTGTCTACATATTTCTTCGTGTCCTTATATCTTCCTTTGTGAAAACTTCTCCTGTGCTGCTTTTTACAATTCCTTTCTGATTTTACTTTGATAGTAAACTGTATCTTGTTGTGAACATTACTCTCTATGCAGTGGTTCACATATCTTGACATTGTCAACTAATTAATTACGTGAGAGGATAAAACAAAGTCTAACGTATGTGCGTGTTTGTGTTTGTTTATATTTGTTTGTGTGAGCGTGCGCGTGTGCAGCGCCAGCCAGACTATCAAGGGTATATTTACTATTAGGTAAAAAATAACGGGAACTCAACTTTCAATTTAATAAACTCTGGTTCATAAAACAAATAACTTTTTCGAGTTGTCAGCGGGAAAGCACGTACCTACAGCTAGCTATATGACCCTGAGTGTGATCTACTTTACCATTTACTAAGTCTATTTCGTAATGGGCAAGTGGAGTGTGTACGGAAAGAAATTCTGTACAGATTGGGGAAAAGAGACTGGTTTAAAGGAGTGGATTCGGAGAGTTCCAGGTGATGAGAAAAAGGCATTCTGTCGTTTTTGCCGTTGTGAAGCGCGCGCACACCACGGTGATCTGGTGCAGCATGGAAAAACAGAAAAGCATGGTAAAATGCCGCTCCGTTTTCCAGCACCCGCTCTCTTTTTGATGCTGGTGATTCATCGGTGAAGATGGACACATCCGTGAAAATGACAGAGTTGAAGCTGGCTGCCCATGTTGACTGCCACTCCAGTGTTCAGATCACTGACCTCGTTGGCGAAATCGATCGAGACATCAGTGGCAAGAACGTACAGCTCCATCGAACGAAATGCACCGCCTTCATCCGCCGAGTCCTAGCTAGGGCGTGCCATGCATGAAGAGCTACTGACGGATATTGGGGATTCATGCAACGTACAATTTGCTGATCGACGAGAGTACAGACGTCTAGCTGTACGATAAAACAAATTTGTGTTGTCATCCGGTATCCGCGAGCATGACAAAGCGATGGGTGGTGACAACATTTCTTGCGCTCGTCAGCCGAGAAGATGGCACAGCGGCAGCCATCACAGAAGCTCTCGTCGCCTTCCTGGAGGAGCAGCATCTAGATTCAAAGAAGTGTACATACACACATACACACACACACACACACACACACACACACACACACACACACACACACACACACACACACACACACACACACACACACACACACACACACAAGTCATACATACATACATACACACATACATGCATGCACCTTCCGACTGCTGCGTGCGACTTCGAAGTTGCGTTCAACATGTTGCTGGCTGAAGGCAACCTTGATCCTGCGAGGGTAGACGTCGCGAAGCAGCGGTGTCGCGACTACGTGGTGGAACTACTGAGGCAACTGCGACAGCGATTGCCTAGTAACGTCCAGCTACTAGAGAACCTGGCGTCTCTGTCACCGACAACAATTCTAAGTCCACTCAAGCCGCGACTCACCGATCTCTCATTCCTGAAGCTCTACAGCGGCAGAGTCGGAGATCTCGAGCAACAGTGGGCCCGGATAGGTACGGTCAACTGGACCGACCAGCAAGAGGCTGACACAGAGGAATTCTGGATGGATGTGGTAAGCCACACAGGTGCTTCTGGAGAGCAGGATTGTCAACATCTAGGTGAATACTGTTGACATTGCCATTTTGTAATTAATATATTAAAGGTTGCATCTATAACATCAATACTACTAAAAATATGTTTTATCTTTACTCAGTGCAACTGTAACATGGCCACTTCTTGTAAGCAACCAATAATTACAAGCACATCATTTAATAATGGTCACTATTGCATTATTTATGTATCTCATTACTGTGTAGGGCCTATGTGACTGCGTAGAGGACCGTTTACGTGGGGAATTCCGCGACGCTGTGGTGTGCAATGTATATTTATAAAGAAGCAAATATGTATAGTTCATACCCAGCTAGCACATCTACGTAGTTACCACGTGGCAGCCACGTTGCGCTAACGTTAATTGTGACAACATTGCATCTTAGTAGAAACTACGTGGTTTTGTTGGGGCGCAGTAACGTGGTCAACGTGGTTTTCATGTGCAATTTCACGTTACCACAACCTTAAGACCACGTTGATGACGTCACAACGTGGCATTTTCTACCTAGTTACCACGTGGGTGGACTGGTGATAATAATATTATTATGATCGTCGAAACATCGTGAGGAAAACTCGCTACATTGGCGCCATCTATCAAATAATTCAGATTTATTATACGTGTTACTCGCTAGGTGGCGCCAATGTAGCCGTTATCCTAGCGCTACAAACTACAAACGGCGTCGGCGGCGGGGTGAGACCACTGTTAGACTTCATATTGTGTTAATGCCATTTTGCAGCATGGACGATATTTTGGCTAAAGAACTCTTGGAGAGTAGAGTGATTACTGCACAGCACCTAAGCTATTTGACAGAGCACAGGATGAGAGATGCTGACCCTGGCCTGGGCTCGACGCCAGTCACCGGTGTCACAATAGTTTGTGTGTGACAGCATCAGTGCCATCACACATTTACATTAGCCTTGAAGTTGAACCACGTCGAGTCAATATTAATAGACATTGTGTTCGCAGGTATGTAGCCAGCAGATATCATGTGTGGTCGAGATAAATCCAATGTGCCGGCAGTGTTCTCTGTGTTGACTGTGACTTTTAAATTTAATTTACCACAGACTGTACAATTCTTTTCAGCTACTCACTCTGCTTGAAAAGCTGTGGTCGGCTAACTTTCTCGAACGCAATGAATATTGATGGTCTCCTCCGTGTCGCAGTGCTGTCACGTTCTTTTTCCGACGCCTCCTTTTCACAACAGCCTCAACTTCTGTCTAAGATGGTGCAGTTGCTGATGGCACTGTCTTCTTTTTTATTTCGAATTGTTTATGTCATGCATTTTTTCTCGTTTCTGCTTTAACTCATCTATTGTATGCTGCAAAGTTATGCTAGCAGTCTTGTTGGCAGCCTTCTGTATACCACTGCGACTTGGTGGATGTACTTTTGTTGATGCAAGGATGTGACGCATCTTCTTGCTGGCAATGGTTGAATCCTGTAGTCCGATCTGCAGTGCAATGTTTGTCGTTGCAGCTTTCTGGCCATGGCTGCAAGTTTTGACTTCGACATACAGCTTGTACATGCCGGACTGGAATTGGTAATTCACACAGTGCAGAGACTGCTGTCATACAAGGCTTATTTTGTGTTTCCTCAGTACAGAGAAATGAGGTGTACATTTGTCGCTCTGCTCGGCATACAGCTGAATGCAGTCATTCCACAACATAGCATTCTTCTCCACACTCAACAGCCACATCTCGGAAACTGCATGCGCATCTTCTCTTGTCTGTCTCCAGATAGGTGTCGGTGAGAACAGGACACCGGGCAGGTTGTGGACAAAATAATTTGCTACTTCCTGGTCGACCTTCCGAGTCTGACACTGTTAAAAGTCCAGCCGGAGTGACTTGCACGACTCTTGAAAAGTCATCCTGGTCCAACCGTGGCAACCAAATGCCAGCAAGTGTCTCAGGGATTTCTGCCTCGCATGGTTCGTGATATGGATGGCCTCTAGCTTCTGAAACCCCCAACATTAGTTTTAATTCCACAATAAGGCACGTACTTGCCTGCGACGCTTACTTTTTGCTTCTTTCATTGTACCCAGGGCACAGTAAATCCAATGAAAACTATTGTATGTATGTGTCACGAGACGCCCTCTCCCACTGGCTTCCGTGACAAGCTTCGGGTTCTGGTATTTATGACAACACCATATCGGGACGATGTAACTCAACTGGAAATGTACATGATTATAGTGCATTTGTTCGTATAATTCAGTTGTTAAATGTCCACCATTGTCACAACATTCTGATGGTCTTCCTCTCTATTAAAACAATTCACCTTTCACAGATTTATGCCATACCAACTGATAGATTAGAAGGTGTTTACTATGAATCTCCACCGGTCATTTACAAACTCCCCTGTTTAAAAGCATTTCTCTGATTAATGTAATAATTTATTGTTTACCCGTATATTATTTCTATCTTTGTTGTGCACTGGGATGCTATCTTGGATATTTGAACGTGTAATATGTCTTTAGCAGCTGTTGCTTCATTTTAGTTATGATTCATGTGGTTGGTGATGTGACATGTGGCTGACATGGCTGGAGGATGAGGAGAAGTTGGCGGGATCAGACAGCAAAGCAAGACAGTCATTCTACAAGCTGTTTGACCGGGCGGTCAAGGACTATTTCTGTGAGTAATAGGGCTGGTCACTATGTGCGAAATCAGCCAATGGTAAAAGATCAGTGTCTTAGAATTTACTCAAGTCAACCAATGACCAATAGATTTTATGTTACTACTTTTGAAAAAATACTAAGTATTTAAATGCAAGGTGTATCTGTAATGTTGAACAAGGGTAAGCACTGAAATCGCACTTGATAATTTGATCTGTTTTTTGTGTGTGTATCTAACTTGAGAAGTCTGTAAGCTACATACCTGTAATTTGCTGAATGTGTAGACAATTTCTCCTGTGAAACAAACAGTAATTGGCATTGATACCCTAGTCAACATGTGTTGGTGCTTATAGCTGTGGGGATATGGCTGGAATACATGCATTATTCCATCAGGGACATGGCTGGGGCAGATGGTATACAGAAGATCCGCACTGTGTTTGAGCATTCCATCACAGCTGTGGATCTACACCCGAGTAAAGACGCCCAGACCTGGGAAACAGCCGTCCTCCCTGGGCTGCAGGTGGGTGATATTGGCTAATCTCCTTTTCCTGTCTTTCAAGATTCAATAACCTTACTGTCCATTTAAAGCACTGCATTAGATACATAAATTTACCTTTAGATATTCATTGGGCTGCAGGTGGGTGTTGTTCTCCTGTTTCAATAACTTTATTGTCTATTTAAAGCACTCTATTAAAAACAGAACATTTTCTTTAGATACACTTTGAAATGCCAATAATAAAAGTGGTAATACACGTAAAATTGGTAAAACACACTGTAGCCAGCATTAACCGTTTTTAAAACACTCATCAGACATTATTTCATACAACAACTTGAGCATTGCATTACAAATTTAAATTTTCCTTTAGATGCACATTCATATGGCTGCAATACAATTGATAATATACATAAAATCGGTTAAAACACATTGTAGGCAGCAATAAAAATGTGTAAAAACACACATCACATAATACTTCATATATGTTTTGCTATAAACAGTTTACTTAAAACTAGCACTTAAGATTCAAATAGCAGAGGAAATGTTTCTTCTTTAAAACAAATTTGTTGATGGTTCTTTCAAATGTCTCAGTGACAGAAGTTTTTTGGAAAGCTGCGTTAAGAGGATCGTTGGGGTAAGGTTGGCCTCGATACTGAGCATTTTGAAAAGCTTCTTCAATGTAACAAGGATTATGTTTAGTGGTGGATTTTCTCGATGAGTTGTTTACTGTAATGAAACAGTCCCTGGTGTCATGGACAGTTGTTCTCTCTGTTGCAGCCTGCGCCGGGGGCTGTGACAAGCCAGATCACTGATGGGTGAGACACAGGCCCTTAGCCAGAAGTAAGTTTTTGCCAGTCTTGAATTAATTAAAAGTATGCCTTTTAGCACGTGAACAGCTTGTGTGGAAGCCAGTCACGTCAGTCACAGCCACTATTGGTCAGTTTAGTTTTCAACAACAAACCCGTGTCATTTCAGCTATTTTTTTTATTTATAGTAATCCATTTGATTTGTTTCACTGCCAATGATAGCCATTAATGTGTGCCTGTATTCATGGAAATGTTAGTTAATCTAGTGGCCAGCTGGCCCCCTCCAGTCTTATCAGTTGTCTTGACCAGTCATCTGCCAATTTTGAAGATGGACAGACGGGTCTGAGCCTAAGCCTTTGGTGAGTCAGAATGTCATCCATCGTTTTGCTAGTTTTTGAGACACTCATCCCATTCTTTTCAGTTTCTGTCTGCTGTTGTGACTTATGGAGCTCAGGTTTGCTTCTGCAGTGCCTGAAGTGTATATCAGCAGCTGTCCCGATTGGTCAGCTAGTGTGCACATGCTCGTTACCACACTGTCTTGTCAAAGAATCTCAGAACATCATCCACAGATTCACTTAATACTCACCCCTTCTTTTCTGAGTTCACATAAAATCATTTGAGCATTATAAAGACTACAAAAACTGCCCATCCTAAGGATAACACTACATAAATATATATATATATATATGCACAATATGGTTTCCTAAAGTTTTAATACCTTACGTTTTTAGGACATAAAATTTAGATCAGTTTTTCAAAACATAATTTTATTTCTCCATCCCCAGGGCAGAAATAGGGGAAAGGTATTTCTGCCTTAACCAGGGCAGAAATAGGAGAGAAAAGTATTTCTGCCAGGCAGAAACAGTTTATGCCCGGCAGAAATGGCAACAACCAAGGAATACATGCCATTGATAGGAAAGTGCGACTGTTTTAATGAATATGTTGCCAGTATCTTTTTGTACCTGTCTTTGTGCAATCTAAGTAAAAGTACGAGTGCTTTCACATGAGCACAAGTACATTTGTATAATAACATATTTTTGTCTCTGTCTTGCAGTGCTTGCATTTCCCTAATGATTCCCTGTTTTGTTAATACGGTGGATACGAGTATTGTGTTAGATGTATTCTTACCATCTTGTAATATAAACAAGTCACTGATCTAATGTAACCAGACATAATCCTTAGGGGCAAAATCCCACCACTTGCATTCATTTGTGAGCAATTTGTTGTGCCCATTTGGCTTGTTTAATTGACTTGTTACCTGACAACACATGGGCTGCAGCATTCCTTTGTTCAGTATTTCTCTTACCTCTGCACTCTCAGTCCCTGTGTACCCCTGTTTTTTTATCAGGCTAGAAGTTGGCTGGCAATTCAAACTAATTATCACCTGGTCATCTTGTGGTCAGTGGAAAGCCTAGTTTTTAAGCACCTTGCCACTGTATCCAACTATCTAGGCTAGCTGCTAGAGCTTGCTATTGTTTCAGTGGTTGGTTGAGCTGACTGTCTAGCTGTCTGTGTTTTAATAACTTGTTGGGGCTGTTGCCACAATATGACACAGTATTGGTGTAAGAAGATTTTTGATTGATTGATTTACAATTAAATTTCTACTCAGTGACATACTTAGTTTTCACCATTTTCGATGGTCGAACCATTCATACAACATTTACATCAATCATACAACACGTGTTGATATATGTACAAAGGATACAGGTTAAAAGAGATTACAATAAATCAATCGTGTTGATATATGTACAAAGGATACAGGTTAAAAGAGATTACAATAAATCAATAAATAATAGTAATAAATAGAATGCATGAAATAAAAAATGAATAAAGTATATAAAGTAGTCATAACATACAAGAAACAGAAAAGAAAAAAAAGTACATTTAATATGGTGGTGTAACACTCAGATATTTGTGTAGGGTCTTTTTGAAGGATTGAACAGAATGGATGTTTTGAATTTCAATTCGTAGTTTTTTTTCCATAATTTCAAACCGGACACATTGAAACTGTTGATAGTAGGCAGTTTTGGCTTTGGATGGTTTCAGCTGAGAGGCATTTCTGGTATTGTAAGAATGACTATTTGATGTAACCATATCACACAAATATTGTGGTGCTAGACCATTTACACACTTGTACATAAGAACACATTTATTAAAATGCCTTCTTTGCTGTAGAGATAACCAGCCTGTTTGAAATCTAGTATTTCTATTTTGCCTAGGACTAGACCCAGATATGAGTAGCAGCTCTGGCCGTAGTTTCTGTAATCTAGTTTTGGTTGGTGCTGTGGCTGAATCATAGATTACATCACCATAATCAAAGTGTGGTTGAACTATTGCGTTATATAATTGCCTGAGAATGTCGATTGATACTATTTGATAAAGAGATCTTAGGATTCCTATTTTGGATGACATTTTAGGAATCATGCTGTTAATGTGGTCGTCCCATTTTAGGTTTGAGTCGATAGACATACCAAGGTACTTGGCTACCGATACATGTTTAAGTGGTTCATTGTTGATATGAATTCTAACATCAGCCATCTTGGCAATGGACTCACGAGTGCCAATTAGCATCAATTGACATTTCTCTACATTAATACTAAGTTTGTTAATATCAAAATACTGTTTGACTTTGCATAAATCACTGTTGATATTGGATTATAATTGAGCCGAACACACTGGTTTTGCAGCTGAATCAATTTCAGTGTGTCGTCTGCAAACATGTTTATATTGCAGGATTCGGTGACCCCAATATTCACAGAAAAAAGATCAGACAGATGGCCATCCACCGAAACTGATTGTGCTCTACAAGTGAGGTAGCTCGAGAACCACTTATGTTCAATGTGTGTAACCCCAAATCCTTTAAGTTTGTTCAGCAGAATATCAGTGTCCACAGTGTCAAAGGCCTTCCGGAGATCAATGAACACTACTCCCGTTACAAGTCCTTTAACAATGTTTTTAACCATCGATTTGTAACATTTAGCAGTGAAGTTACAGTGGAGTCAATCTTCTGAAACCTGATTGGGCATTCGTGAAAAGTTTATGCTCTTCCAAATAATCTGTAAAAAGAACTATGAACAAAACATTCAAGTAGTTTAGACAAAATGGTTAGAATTGAGATCGGTCTGTAGTTGTTAGTTTCCATTGATTTGTAAAGTGGGAGCACCTTTGCACATTTCCATTCTGTGATAAACTTGCCAGATGTCAGAGAGGGATTTAGAATGAAAGCGAGTGGTTGTGATATGACTGGTGCTGCTACGCGTAGTAGTCGGCCAGGCAGTCTATCCAGACCAACAGATTTATTTTCGGGCATATTCCTTGTTGTTCAATAAAATCAGGTGTGACAGTAGGGAAAGTAAAAGCAGGTATTTCGGGTGGTTTAGGTGGAGTGAATGAAGCAGGTGGTGAAAGCCTACTTGTCAATTCTTTACCAATGGATGTAAAATACTTGTTGAATGCATTGGCCTTACATTTTGGATCAGTAATTTTTTGACCTTCAACAAGTACACCTTTGGGGCTGGACATGGATTTTCCTGGCAGGAGTTCTTTTAGGCATCTCCACATTAATTTTGGTTTCTTCTTATTTTCCAGGATTAGACCAGTGAAGTAATCCCGCTTTGCAGTCTTGAGAGAATTCAAAACAACATTTCTGAAGTGCCTATACATCTGCCAAAATATTTCTAATCCCTTAGAATGTGCTATTTAAAAAAAATAATGTTTCATTTTCATATAATCTTTAATGTCCTTATCAAAGTTTTAGAAATTTATCATTTCCACTGTTCTAAGAGTCTGTGTAGGTGCATGGGACATGTTTGAGCAAAGTGCTTAGTGTGATTTTCTAATGGTTGTTTTAATAAATCACAGTTAAGATCACCATTGATGATGAACTCCAGCTTAGTATATAACTAAAGTTATTTAGTAGCTGATCCATTTTATCAAACCAGTTAATCTTTTCATTTGGAGGTCTGTATATGCTTGCAATAATAATCTTGTTTGTTTTTTAATGTGACTATTCCACAAATGCCTTCCAGATCTTGTGGTATCAAATATGGTTTTTCTTCAAAGTTTACGTTGTCTCTAATATAAAGAGCAAAGCCTCCTCCTGGCTTTTCACCCACTTTCTTCCTATCAGCTCGGAATAATTCATATCCACCAATGTCAAACTTGCTAGTGGGCATCAATACCGTTTACATTAATATGAGCAAAAGATAGACCAGCGACAGTTGGAGGGTCTAGTATTGTTTGTATATCTCCACCCTTGTCAATATTTGAGAATCTATCGCCGCCACTAAATACATCACATTCAATGGTATTTATGTAATTGTTGTCATTTTCCTCCTATTATCACCTTGGACACATAAAGGGGATATCATACGTTTCAAATGCACAAAGTTCCTGTTGGTTAACATTGATACAGCCGGGGTGCAACCAAACATCACAAGTGTCACATTGTAGACCATGTTGTGAGTCCACTGTCTTGCTGCAAACATGGCAAACATTCTCTGTGGGTCCCAGGTTTAGATGAATGTCTCCTGCTTTTAATATCTTATAGTCTAGGTAGGATGTGTGAGGTGTTTTCTCTAGGTGTGGGTTTAGGATTGCTGTTTCACCCTAAACGACCTCATCATTCGTCGGCGTGGCTGTGTTTGTTCTGGGGTGACTGGACCAGGGCTTAGCTCAATGCCCCCACGAGCAACAGCGACGCTAGCATCAGGCTGACGCTGACGTAAAGGCAGAGCAGGGCTGTGAGGAGGCTGTATGGCCCTATCCACCTGATAATCGATTTCGCATGGTTCGCTTTTGCAAAGCTCTGCCAGCGTGGCCATTTGTTCGCTGTAGCGCGCCCGCATGGAAAGAGCCAATACGGACTCTCCAGGTTTCTGTGGGGATACCCATTATAGACGAGCGATTCGAGCATGACCATTTTGATTGGCAATTTCTGATAATTGCTGCCAGTTCAATATATACACTAATACAGCAGTATTTATTGCTAGCAGCACACGGACATGGGCTTTGGTGTTGACGACAGCAACAATCTTTTATCAGATTTTGTATCCAGCATACAAGTGAATTTTAAGGATTGTAATGTTTACGCTTGACCGAGCAGGGGAATGAAGATGTCAATGCCAATTGACTTGTCAACTTACCACATGTCAATTGGCATTGACATCTCAAATGACCTGACTATTCTTCACGCATGGCTGAATCACAGCTTGTTTCACACAGGTGCACCCTGATATTAAAACTAATTAAATCATAAAAACGTCACTTCTACTTACTAAAATCACAATGTCCGATAGAATCGCAGACAATACGGTTCTGAGGAAGCAGGAATGTTGATATTGATAGTAAAATAAATGTCTATAAAACTTTTTTTGGGAATTTTGTGCCGTAAGGACAGAAACTAGGGGAGAAAGGTATTTCTGTTGCATGGGCAGAAAGTATTTGTGCCACACTGTTTCTACCGTGAGGGCAGAAACATGCCAACCCTGCCCCAACTGATCAACAAACTTCAGAACAGTTCCAGAAAACATTACATCCATGTAATATCAGGTACAAACCCCAAAACAAGTAAAAATCATTAACACACACATGCACGCACGCGCGCACACACACACACACACACACACACACACACACACACACACACACACACACACACACACTAGCTTGATTATGATGGGATTGGTGTCAGATTCGTCTTTGACTGTTTCCATGTGTTTGTGTGCGTCAGACATGAAGCAATAGAGCCCCATGTGAAGGAGGCGTATGAGAAGGCACTGAGGAGACTGAAGGAACTGAAGCCTTATGAGGACGCACTGGTAACTCAACAAGTTTACACTTTAGACATACATATGTGACCTGCCACAGCAAAGTGGGTATTAAATCGCAAAATTGTGAAAGTGTAAAATGTGTGTATGGACCACTTGGTGATTGTGACTGTTGTTGCGTGTAGGGACCACTTGGTGATTGTGGCTGTTGTTGTGTGTAGGGACCACTTGGTGATTGTGACTGTTGTTGTGTGTAGGGACCACTTGGTGATTGTGGCTGTTGTTGAGTGTAGGGACCACTTGGTGATTGTGACTGTTGTTGTGTGTAGGCACCACTTGGTGATTGTGGCTGTTGTTGTGTGTAGAGACCACTTGGTGATTGTGGCTGTTGTTGTGTGTAGGGACCACTTGGTGATTGTGACTGTTGTTGCGTGTAGGGACCACTTGGTGATTGTGGCTGTTGTTGTGTGTAGGGACCACTTAGTGATTGTGACTGTTGTTGTGTGTAGGGACCACTTGGTGATTGTGGCTGTTGTTGTGTGTAGGGACCACTTGGTGATTGTGACTGTTGTTGTGTGTAGGGACCACTTGGTGATTGTGACTGTTGTTGTGTGTATGGACCACTTGGTGATTGTGACTGTTGTTGTGTGTAGGGACCACTTGGTGATTGTGACTGTTGTTGTGTGTAGGGACCACTTGGTGATTGTGACTGTTGTTGTGTGTAGGGACCACTTGGTGATTGTGGCTGTTTTGTGTGTAGGGACCACTTGGTGATTGTGACTGTTGTTGTGTGTAGGGACCACTTGGTGATTGTGGCTGTTGTTGTGTGTAGGGACCACTTGGTGATTGTGACTGTTGTTGTGTGTAGGGACCACTTGGTGATTGTGACTGTTGTTGTGTGTAGGGACCACTTGGTGATTGTGACTGTTGTTGTGTGTAGGGACCACTTGGTGATTGTGACTGTTGTTGTGTGTAGGGACCACTTGGTGATTGTGGCTGTTGTTGTGTGTAGGGACCACTTGGTGATTGTGACTGTTGTGTGTAGGGACCACTTGGTGATTGTGGCTGTTGTGTGTAGGGACCACTTGGTGATTGTGACTGTTGTGTGTAGGGACCACTTGGTGATTGTGGCTGTTGTGTGTAGGGACCACTTGGTGATTGTGACTGTTGTGTGTAGGGACCACTTGGTGATTGTGACTGTTGTGTGTAGGGACCACTTGGTGATTGTGGCTGTTGTGTGTAGGGACCACTTGGTGATTGTGACTGTTGTGTGTAGGGACCACTTGGTGATTGTGACTGTTGTTGTGTGTAGGGACCACTTGGTGATTGTGGCTGTTGTTGTGTGTAGGGACCACTTGGTGATTGTGACTGTTGTTGCATGTAGGGACCACTTGGTGATTGTGGCTGTTGTTGTGTGTAGGGACCACTTGGTGATTGTGACTGTTGTTGTGTGTAGGGACCACTTGGTGATTGTGGCTGTTGTTGTGTGTAGGGACCACTTGGTGATTGTGACTGTTGTTGTGTGTAGGCACCACTTGGTGATTGTGGCTGTTGTTGTGTGTAGGGACCACTTGGTGATTGTGGCTATTGTGTGTAGGGACCACTTGGTGATTGTGGCTGTTGTTGTGTGTAGGGACCACTTGGTGATTGTGACTGTTGTTGCGTGTAGGGACCACTTGGTGATTGTGGCTGTTGTTGTGTGTAGGGACCACTTGGTGATTGTGACTGTTGTTGTGTGTAGGGACCACTTGGTGATTGTGGCTGTTGTTGTGTGTAGGGACCACTTGGTGATTGTGACTGTTGTTGTGTGTAGGGACCACTTGGTGATTGTGACTGTTGTTGTGTGTAGGGACCACTTGGTGATTGTGACTGTTGTTGTGTGTAGGGACCACTTGGTGATTGTGACTGTTGTTGTGTGTAGGGACCACTTGGTGATTGTGACTGTTGTTGTGTGTAGGGACCACTTGGTGATTGTGGCTGTTGTGTGTAGGGACCACTTGGTGATTGTGACTGTTGTTGTGTGTAGGGACCACTTGGTGATTGTGGCTGTTGTTGTGTGTAGGGACCACTTGGTGATTGTGGCTGTTGTTGTGTGTAGGGACCACTTAGTGATTGTGGCTGTTGTAGGGTCGGCGATCCTGAAGGGCAAGGAGACAATGAAGCCGGGGATGTGGATGACCATCGTAGCTGAATGCAATCAGCAGGACATCTCACTCGGCATCAACGGCGGTGAGATACCCAATTCATGCCAGGTCCAACTCATGACAGATCCAACTCATGATAGATCCAATTCATGACAAATCCAAGTCATGTCAGATCTAATTAGTGACATATCCAACTCATGCCAGACCCAACCCGTGTCAGATCCAACTCATGATAGATCCAATTCATGACAGATCAAATTCATGAGAGATCCATTTCATAACAAATCCAAGTCATGTCAGATCCAACTCATGACAGATCCAACTCATACCAGACCCAGCCCTTGTCAGATCCAAATGATGAGAGATCCAACTCATGAAAGATCCACGTCATGACAACTGCAACTCATGATAGATCGAACTCACGCCAGACCCAACTGATGAGCGATCCAACTCATGGGAGATCCAAATCATGCCAGATCCAACTCATGCCAGATCCAACCCATGTTAGATCCAACCCATGCCAGATCCAACTCCTCTTGAACTTGAACATTCCTGTAAGACCATTAATGAGATTGACACCTTACAAAGACCAAGGCAGTACTGTTATACATTCTTACCATGATGTTAGGACCACATCAAATATTGGCATACCAGTTTTTGTCATAGCAAATATATCCCAACTTCACATAGGACCCCTTATAAACTTTGTAGAGGATCATGTACAAGTCTTGCAGAGGATCATGTTCAAGCTTTGCAGAGGATCATGTATTGGTCTTGCAGAGGATAATGTACTAGCCTTGCAGAGGATTGTGTACAAGCAAAGGAACATGTTCAAGGTTTACATATATGGCATGCCACAGTTGCAAAATTTTGAAATTGAGATTTGTACCTTTTTGAATTCCACTGGACTTGAGCTTTAAATTGAAATATCTTCAGTAGATTTTGATTTATTGCAAAAATTGAAGCAAACTATAAAAAAATATATTTTGAGAAACAAGGTAATTTTGACTGATATTATCTGTTGGGATTTATAAAATATGGGTTCATAAGTGCATGTATTTTATTAGTTTGGGATTACTGGACTTTGGAATATGAGATTATAAAGTATGCATTTATGCCCAAATTTTAAAATTTATGGAACATGACTTACACAGTTATTCTTGGTTTGTGTTCAAAACAGACCTGTGCGACTTAATACCTGGTTTGCTGTGTGCAGGTCATGTATGAAGTGTTTAGGATACTGATCGGTTATGAACCTTGACATAGAACTATTTATTCTCCAGAACAATGTAGTGTTTGTGGTATTTTCACTATATGATAGTCCAAGAATTGTTATTTGAATTAAACTAGATACACATTAAAGAGAACATAGTCTGCTGCAAGTATATGCACCTAGATAAATGTGCTACAATGGTTACTAGATATTATGTAGGCACATAGCACGTCACGCCAGTTCAGTCAAATATGTAATGAAATAGTAAATCAAGCAGCAAGAAATAAACTTTGGAGCAAATGTTTAAACAAAGTTAGTTTATTTTTTGCAATCTAATGGTATTTTGGAGCCATGAACAATATTATATTTCATATATAATAAATTAGGCATTTTATAATGCACAGTATATCTGGATTTAAATCAGCTCAAAGATGGTGCAAATGTAAAATGTGTAAGAAAAGTCTAGTTAAATTAAGTAAATTAGTTTAATTTCAAACCAATCAAACTAAGCTAAGATAATAAGTTAAATCCAATTAATGAATACATTGAAACCAATGTGGTTACTACCTGGTATATATTTTAACAGTCCTTAACAATCTTTACAAATGATTCTGATCATTTATTCTGTTTTTTCGTAGTTCGATTCCAGTGATGTGTCACTTATTTTAATAAAACAAAATAGGTTTGAATATCTGTTATGTGCAAAATGGTGGCAACTGAAAACTCCAGTTAGAAAATGGTGATGCAAGAATCCCAACATTTACTGATTATTCATCATATTAATAGCTACTTAAAGATCATACTTTAACCGATATGAATTTTAAAGCATTTTTTTCAGTTTAAAAATAAAACCCAGGTATTTCTTATATTAGCTATGGTATGAGTAGATGAATATGGATGATGCTGTTGACTTCAGAACTGGGAGGAAAGGAAGTCTTGAGATCAGCGGATTGAGCTTTGTGAAGGGAGAATCTGGAGTGGTTTTACTCAACCTGAACACACGCGGCAACTTGTATATTGGTAAGTTTCACAAATATCTTGTACTTAAAAATGTAGCAAGGAACAGTTATAGAAAACATGCATGGCATTGCATACAACTGTCCCAAGTTATGCAATCTTTATTATATGTCTTGAGGCCTGCCCTGCAGTTCTTTCAATTGCCCTTGCACGTTTCATGCAGCCACCATGTAGGAGGAGGGCACAAGCCATACTTGCATCGGCGAGAGTGGTCCAGAAAGGAAGCCATTGCTTGCTGCGCTCATCCTGTTCCCATCTCTATTGACCAAACACAGCGATTGCCTGGTGGCAAGTGGTTGACTGCTTCCCGATAAAAGAGACTTGGAACAAGTACCTCTTGATATGCTCGAAGAGGGCGGCCTGGGTCGTTGATGACTGCCATTGGAGAAGAGTTGATGCCTTGCATCGTTGACAGTTGCAGAACCACATGTCTTGTTGATGAGCACATCAAATCGCTCAATTTACTGCATGTGAACTGAGCGAAGGACTACGGATCTGCAGTCAGCGAGAACATCGTCTATATAAGGCTTGTGTACTGTTCTATGCAGTCCACTACAAAAAAGTTAACAATAATGTGTCATAAGTTGTTATGATATGTTAGTGTAAGGGGACGACATGGTAGGGTTATTCCCGCGAGACTTCTCGGATCGTGGTGGAATAATCATTAGACATCTACCAGAAAGATGGTAATGAAATATCTGCAGTATGTGAATGTTATATGTTATGTATGTCTGTCTTTCTTCCTCTCCATCATTCTCCATCCTTCTCCCCTCCCCTCTCTCTCCCCCTCGGTCTCTCTCCCTCCCTCTGCCTCCCTCTTCCTCTCTCTCCCTTGCTCTCCCTCTCTCTCCATCGCTCTTCCTCTCTCTCTGCGTCGCTCTCCCTCTCTCTTTGTCTCCTTTCTCTGTGTCACTCTCTCCCTGTCTCTATGGCTGAAGTCTGTCTTGAGAGACTGTGTCATCTACTGTTCCTTGTTGTGACTGCTCAACTGATGTTTATTTGCTTGTTGTAGAATGTGCGGCTGACTGCTCCAAGTGTTCTGTGGCAAACGTGTGTGACAGTGACTCTTGCAAGTCACCCTTAGTTTATGACAGTACTTGAAAGAAATGTAAAGGTATGTATTGCATTCTACAGTGTTTGATATTAATACACGTTCAACTTCAACATTGGTTATTTGTTGTACGTTGTGCTGGTGGTGCAACACCACTAGACAAAATGGTGTGTTGAGTTTGCAGTTATGTCCTTCCCTACACGTAAATTATCATGGGGAGTCCAACACAAACAACTGCATTGTTAGCGGAATAGCACAATGCACTCACAAAATTAAAATACTGTGCTGCAAATGCATATTGAAATCTATATCACACAGTTAATATATTCTACATTGCAGAACAATGACGAGCTTTACAGCGGACACATGTAAATGTTATCCGGTTGCCTTGCAGATAAATATGCAGCCTTCTTGCTGTATGTCGCAGTGGATCCGAGTGCTGCTGAGACGTCGCAGTGTTTCTGTGAACCACATACAATTCTGGGTGTTATATCAAGTTCTTCTGCTTCTAGCTTGTGCTGACATCTGTGATTCCTGCACCACTGCTGATCAATGTACGACATGCTCGTACGGTTATATGTTTGATGGCACTACATGTTCAAGTAAGTGGATTACATTGTTGTGTGCAACACGCCGTCTGTATTATTCACGTCAAAGACAAGTGTAAATAATCCAGTCTGTGTGAGAGCAATAAACAGACAACAATGTTTACACTGTGAATCAGGCAGATGTGTCTAAAGATGATACTCTACTCCCATGGTTAAATCGTACCAGAATAATTTATTTTTATTTTTGGATACTCGTCTGACACCTTAAACATACCTGACCCTGTAAGTTCTTACAACATGACAAAGAAAATATATAATTTATACCTGCCAAATTTTTTGTTGAAATCCGGGAGATTCCTCAGGGGTTCAGCATGTTTCCCATATATCTCGGATCTTGACATAGGAAGATTGGTGTGGTTGCTATTGGACTCGATGCGTCAAATCAGTTTATTGTCTTTAGTGACATTTTATATGACTTGTTTTAGTTTTGATGTTTGCGTCGATCTCAAACTTGTAATTAACTTTTACAGCCACCGAAATAAACAAAGTTTTGAAGACAAATTATAACTCAAAGGTTTGTTTACAATTTACAGATGTTGAGACAAGTTACGGAAAGTTGACATCGTCTGTAGGTGGTCATGTGACAGAGATGCTGAGGGCACGGAGGGGGTTAACCCTCATGTAAGTAAGCCCTTTTATATATGTGTGTTGACATTGACACGACACATGTGTCAGTTCATGTGTCACTAAACTAAACACACCTACGTGACAAACTTTGACAGGTGCACAGCTAATTTGTCGTCTTTTAGAAGATCAACAAAAGTGGATCTGTTTCTTGGTCAAGTTACAATTACAAAGCCCACATTTCTTTACGAATCCACGTGTAATTGGTGGTAAATAATTACACCGGAAGTTGTGGTCGTAAAGTTAGTGTTGTTGTAATTTTGCCTTGTAATGAGTGTAATCAACAACAGTCATTAATTATGTTCCAGTCTCTACAGCTGTTCTCTGTCACGTGACACCTGCCGTCATCTGGAGGATGAGTTTGGTGACAGAGTATGGCTGGTAAGTAGATCAATTAACTTAGTCCTGGTCATTCACCCTCCTTGTCCTGGTTTACCCTGCTGTGTCAAAGAGAACCCGACCCTTGTTGCTCGGGGGTTATAACCTGCGATACACCGATGTCATACCAGGGCAGTGACTTTATGGGTCTGAAGGCCCTAGAAAGGGTTCGATTCCCGAAAACGCCGTTAAATTGTGTCGCTGGATGTGACAAATGTCCCCGTATTGTGTATCTGTGTTTATTTATACAGTCGTTAGTTAAGTTGTGGCGTTATAAACTGGGTAACGATGATGTTTACCCCTCATGTTGTATACAAGGGATTGACCCAAGGTCAGGCCTTAAATGTATCACATTGTAGCATCAGTCCAAGTCAGCACAGCTCAAACAAAGAAACATTGTATCTAAATCGTCCACTCTTTGTCAACAACAACTGTCAAAACAGACCAGAAAGTGTGTTTTATATACCTCAAACAACATGGACTGTTCTTGTCAAATATTAATATTAGTTTACGTGGTAGAGTCATATTAATCTATGATATATTTAATATAAATTATAGAAACATGTTTTTGTTATCAATATTTTTATATGAAGGAGTCAACTTGGATTGTCTTCATGTTCGCATGTGTGCACGAGTAATGCGTGCGTGCACACGTTTATACATATAGCAGTCAATGATGGCAGAACTACAACCGGGTTAACTACATAAATCAGTAAAGTGTTATCTTCTGTTGTTAGTCTGGTCAACACAACTGACCGTGACACTGCAGCGCCTGCTCGAGACTTACCTCCATTACGTCACTTATTTACGTCTAATCACACTTGCAATTGACCTTTCTGCTTATGCTTTTTTGTCATAAATATATATATATATATATATCTTATGGAAGGTAATTTTGCCGAGTGTATTTTAGTTTATTTCTTACTGTTAGTATATTGTATTCCTTATTCTTAGCCTAGCAATTTGATTGTATACTTAGACAATACTGTTATTATTTGATACTGTTGCGTTTGATGTATATACAGTGTAGTATGATTGACGTGTCTGAATGTACAAAGCCAAACACAGTCGTCATCGACATATATTTAATTCTACATAATTATCATGGCAGTAAATTAGCTGTCTCTTAATGAATGCTCATGGGAAAGAAAGGTCAATTATGCTTTTGTAGTTACATTTTTGTATTTTGTTTAGATGTTTAAGTTATCATTAGCGTTAGATAAAAACGTGTTCTGTATATAAAAGTTTCATTCTGATATGACTTTATTTGACATTATATTGTAGGCACTTCAACAAAACCTGCCAGCTGGTTCCTGCATCGTGTGCAGAAAGCCAGTCTGTGCAGAGCTAATTTTTTCACAGGCACCTGTGTAGTGGTTTGTTTTAACTTGTGTTTTGGTGGTGTATTTCTGGTCACTTATCTCATTCACTGTTGGATCGTGTTAGGCTGAACATTATCCATGTTGTTTTCTTTTTTGAAATTTGATCCAATTTATGCTAAATGTCATCGATTTGATGACAGCTGTGTTTCACTTGCTGTTTTAACATTGAAGGATGCATTAGGGGGATGATTATGTTCTTAGGTTTAAGTTAGTCTGTGTTGAAAAAATCATTGCGTAGAACGAAAGAGATTTTTTGTTGAACTGCCTATTTATTGTGTCTCATGAGTTATTGCTTTGCTGTGTTATGTTTTCATGTGTCATTCACGTTTACCATGTGAGGTTACTATCTATGGCAGATGTTGCTAATTTATGGTAAATATGCAGCTACTAAAATACGCATACTCCAACATTTGTATAACCGGTTAAATTTTAACATAAAACGTCATTGCTTTGGAATGTTTAGAACAGTTTTTTTTATGTATATTAAAAAATACTGTAATTGAGAAGCGATGTTAACAAGCTATTAATTTCTCTATTAGCAGAATATGTCACAATCAATATTTGCGATGTTACAAGGAAAATGAGATGTTTTAGTACCGGGTATATATGGTAATAATTGTTTGTATTATTTAGCATTATATGTTCTCTATGTGTATGATGTATATGGTATAATTTCATATCTGTAAACATCGTTATTTATTTGTATAATTACGTTGACCATACACCCATTGTCTCACTTGATTGCTCTACTGTGTGTACGTGATGGTACAACATGTGTACGAGTCACATTTGGTAGTTGCTCAGCGGTGTACTGTGGTCCAGAATTCATTGAAGGTCAATGTCACCATTCCATTTAACAAGTGATCAATGTTATGGTAGTTTAATTAACTTATACTATTTTTAAAGTATATGCAGTTAGTTGTACCATAATGAGGTAACTTGAAGTGTACATACTTCAAAATCGTTCATGTATATTTGTTTTACTTTAAGCCCAGTCCAAGGCATGGTGTTTTGGTAAATACCACTCATTGGTCAGAATGTTTGTTGTGACATCACACCACATTGTTATGCGTGTCTTTGCCACTGCAGCGAGTTAGGCAAATCTACATCAAACAGTGTGTGGGCCGCAGCGTTGTCTTTCACGGCCACTAGTGGTAGATCGATGTCGTCATGTTAACAGCTAGCTCCTGTATGTTGTATGCACTACAGAAATTATGTTTGAATAAAAACTACTCGATAAGTCACGTTATAATGGACTTGAACTGTTTATTATTGCGTCAATATTATTATGTGTCTGTGACAATGAAATGTTTTATTTCAACAAATAAGTCATAGTCTGCAAAATATGTGACCACAATGCAAAAGGTAAGTTCTAATATAGCGCAGTATCCAGTCCTCAGGACTGCTCAAAGCGCTTTACACTTTACTCCCTGGCAGACCTGTTCAATCAAACACCATTTTGACTTCTCTGGGAAGCATTCAGCCACGCTGCAATTAATGCACGAAGACTATTCGTACACAAATATCCACTACTGTCCATAGCCAGGTACTCATTCATACAGCTGAATGAACTGAAGCAATGTAGAGTAAACGAACTTGCGCAAGGTTCAACACCGCCGCACTGGATTCGAACCCGCATTTTCTCAGTCGAGAGTCTGGAGGTCTTACCCCTGTGCTACTCCACAATGCAACATGCTGATTGTAAACCATGAATAGTATTTATACAGTCTTCAGGGCTGTGTTACCGCACCTATTTCAATTGCCCCCTACCCTGGTTGAAATCACACGCAGCGCCCGTTATATATAATTTGTGTGGATCTACTGTATTTATTTATGTTCTATGTTCACAATGAAGATTCCCAATAGCACCATTTAATTAAGTGGAAGCAAACCACACCTTTTGGTGTTTCGCACTCGCATAAGAGTTTCGGTTGTAGAAAAAGTCAGTAGACTAACCAATAAAAGGCTGTTTTCCCATTTCCCTGTGATGAGACCAGAAGTGAAAGTGACCCATAAAATAACAGGAGAGGGGGATGAGGACGATCTTTTACTTTCTCACCTAACCATCAAAACGACGACATAGAGCCGCCAAACTTCGTCACATGCGTCCTACATGCGTATACGCTTCCTTATAAAATATACACTTGCATCGATCAAAACCCGAACATTTGTCACTCGAAGAGGGTCACCAAAATTACGCATCGTGGCGCCACTTGATCGCCTCCCCACCATTTTCTTAACCTGGCCTGCGAGCCTCCGTGCCCACGTGACTGCTGTTGAACCTGAAGACGCGCAATGTCCATATTAGCATGCCGTCTTGTCAACACGCTCAAGCATATGAAGGATTTATTAAACAAGCACCGTCTGTGCGTTTGTCTTGAGAAAGACAACCCTCTGTTATAGCCATATCGATTGTTTTCACTCGTTAATTGCGTTGGGAAAGTGCACCGATATTGAACACCTAACTTCCGAGCAATCTTTCTCCATTCCTGTACGTGATATCGAGGATTATCAAGGATCAGGCCACGAGTTACTACAAGCTCTGTGTGCAAGCAGGAAATAGGGTCAATGCATTTTTTTTTCTCCAACAATATGTAAAAAAGTGTTTTTCGTAATTGGTAACGGGTGACATATATTGGACTACAGTGGTCCTGATATTGGACCAGGTGGTCCAATATAGGTGCTTCTGGTTCGATATACGTCATCTGTCTTGATGCTTTGAAAGAAACCAAGGTTCAGCACCCACTTCAGACTTATAAGAAGATAGTCGCTTAATGCATAAATCACGAAAACTACGGCGTTCCAATGAGCATACAAATGACATGTGACGACTAAACGCCAAATAGATTTGACACAATTTAATTATGAACTGAGAACAAACTATTATATGTTGTCACGAATAGAAGAATACGCCAACGAAGTGATTGCCATGATAGAGTCTGTCACGGATAAACGAACAAACCAACGGAATAATGGCCAGTAGAGTGTCTAATAATGACAAAAAGATACCAGTCGGTAATTGATGGTCCCTGATTACCAAATTAGGAATACGATCTTTTACTGACACATGTCACATCGATAGTTATAGGGCAGGCCACCAGCACAATTCATATGTATCCATATCCCACAGTGTACACATTTCACCATGGTTTCTTTTCGTTGTTCGTTACACAGTACACATTACCAAGATTCGTTGTCACATTGACCGCTTTTTTCGTTTTGGCTGGCAGGAGAAAGCTGCCGTTTTTTTCGTATTTTTCTTAATTGGATCTGTTGTCTTTCTATTTGTTTTGCCAACTGTTGAGTTATGCCTACTTTTGTGCCTTTTGACTTTTGTTGTTAAAGTTTTTGATAGGGACTGGAGTTTATGATTTCCGACTTGGTGGTTCTTCTCTTGACCCTAGAAATCGCTGGTTTTGGGATGGGAGACATGATTGCAGGAGTGGTGACCTTTCTAACCAGCTCTGGTTGATCAGTAAGCTGCCCCGTGATTGGGACTAATGCTTCACAATGACCAGCATCTTCACTCAGATTTATGTATTTGAGCATAATTGCACCAGACTCCTGAAATTCCGTCCCAAATTCAAGTACACTCTCTCCAACGCAGACATGCACTGGTCGTTGTAGACAGCGTGCCGTTGCAACGATCTCTATATCCCCAATAATTTCACTGGGATTCGCCATTGATGCGATTCTGTCCTCGATAGATGCATAGCACAGTCTCTGAGGTAGATCTGCGTTCACCTTCCTCTCATCAATGTTTTCATAAAGGCCAACGTTGTCTAGCATATGTACAATCGTGTTGGATTGTAGCGCATCAGCGGAAGTCATTTCTCGCATTCTCATTCGCAGGTCCTTTAAATTGCCATCGTTGTCTCTTTCTGCATGCTGCATATCGAGATCTTGACAAATAACAACGATTCGGAAGAAACAACGTCCATCTGCATTGGTTGCGACACACCTGAAACCACTCTGTCTGCTGCTTGTGGATGGGCATGGATCATTGGACTGTTGCTCTCTCGTGGACAGCTTTTGGTTGTTGGATTGTTGCTCGCTTGTAGACGGGCTTGGGTCATTATACTGTTGTTGCTCATTCGCGGACAGGCTAGGTTTGTTAGACTGTTGATCTCTCACTGATGGGCATGGGTTGGTTGTGACATGCCTGAAATTATTCTGCCTGGTGCTTGTGGATGAGCTCAGCTCATTGAGCTGTTACTTGTTTGTGGGCGGACATGGATCATTGGACTGTCGGTCGCACGTGGACAGGCTTCGGTTGTTGGACTGTTGCTCGCTCGCGGACGAGGTTGTTGTATTTGACGAATTGTCATTCTGCACAGTGGCATCTCAGGCAGAATTCGATGGAACATCTATACCAGTTTCCGAGTAGGACAACTTGAACCTTCCAGCCGCGGCGAAATCTGCATCAGTCTATATGTTCCGATCACAAGGCCAAATGCCTGTGCACTTGAAACCATTGGCAGAAGTTACCATGGAAACAGAGCGTACGTATGCCCTTCCGAAGATACGACAGACTGAGGAGATGGTGACTGTAGTTTGTTTGGTCCTCAGCCAAGTGTCACATTCCACATTGTAATAGGTCATCACAGGTTTATAGAAAACCCGATCAAGGGGTTGGAGACGGTGCGTTGTGTGTGGAGGAATATATAATATGACGACTCCATGGTCCCGGGCGTAATGGATTGCTTCAGTATTTTTCGTGTGTGACGAATGACCATCAAAAATCAACAGAACATGTTTGTCTTTGGTGCAGCCAACATGAGATACAAAGTTCTTCAGCCAGACGACGAAGAGTTCCTTGTTCATCCAGCCTGATTCATTATTCACTTTGACGCTTCCAGTGATTCTATAATGCGTTTACGCCTGAAAATTATCATTGGTGGAACATAGTTGCCCCCTGCAGTCATGCTGCACACCACTGTTGTAGTAAAGCCTCTCTCACCACTAGTAAGAGATCCGATTTGCCTTTTCCCTATTTTCCCAAAGACCCGGCCAGGCTTCTGCATAGTTGTTATACCCGATTCATCCACGTTAAAGATGTTTGTAGCATCGAATCAGTACGTGTCAACCAAAGTTTCTAGTTTATCTCACGATTAAACCCTTTGGCTCTCGTAATAGAAGTTGCCTCGGCTTGACGGAGGGAGAGTTCAGGGTGTCTCCTCATAAAATCACGCTACCAATGTCTGCTAGCTGCTTGTTTTTAAGTGTTAAAGCAATGCCTTATCCCATTCGCTTCAGCCAACTGATATGCCATATCCATCAAATCTTTCCTGGTCATACCAATCAGCATATTCTCCAGTTTTAAAACATGCTCCACCAGCATGTTCTCCAACTCTGGCGGCAGAGTGCAAGGGCGACCAAAATACTTTCTTGGACCATTAGCGATTTTGTTTTTGTTGTTTAGGTGCCGCTTCAGGGTAGCCTTCGGAACCCCCTAGGTCTTGCTAGTTGCGTTGAGGCCGGCGTCTCCATTTCTGAATGACATGACCGCTCTATCCAGTTCCTCTTGGGTCCACTTTCCGTTTTGTCTCTGGAAAATATAATTTGTAGCCTAAATCAATCAAACAGATGCGACATTCCCAAGTATGTCATTGATATAATATAATAATAATAGTATTTTGTATCTAAAACTAAATAAACCATGTTTTAGTTTTGGTCGTTCTGGCAGGAGGGGCTAGGTTTGAATACGGGATGTTTTTGCCCAAATGAGCGTGATCGACTTATGATGCTTGCTACGGGTTAAGTATACGTGCCACATATGCAATTATTGACCATTGATAACATAATAAGAGGCAGTTTCACATTATTGCTTGTCTGTGAAAATAATAGCCATGTCTATCAAACTTTAAGCAAGGTGTGGTGATTATCAATAAAATAATGAGGCGTTTTGAAGAAACAAATATTATTTGTTTTTTAGTTTCCCGCATATTCCAGCAAAACTGTCAAACAAAGTGAACATTTCAGAAAATAATATACCCCGTGATTAAAAATGTAGGCCTCCCCTGTTACTCAACAAGGTCCCGGGCCATAAGTAGGAGTCTAATATACACATGCAGAAACTTCAGTATGAAACATTTTCATATATCATGTGTGTTGGGATGGTACGTATAGTGGACCACGGGTGTTTTACATTGGACCAGTGGTCCAACATAGGACACCCCGACTGGTCCAATATCGGTCGAAGGCATAATTAACTTCTTCGATGTGATTCTCGGAAACTGTACAGTTGTCCGTCTTCATTCCTCTCATGCACGCTATATAGACCTCCTACGACACTCTATTGTAATCGTGTACAATCGACTCTGTAACAGGCTTTGCATCACGCCTTCAAAGTTGGTTAAAACTCGATGCACACCACTCTCAATGGTATGACTTCGTTTAATCAATGAGCGGTACTAAATTGTATTGCAATGAACAGTATTGGCACAGTCGTCTTCTAAAAATATTGCAAATAATAAAGTTGTTCGAGCAACATTTATTTACAAAGGACACATATGGTAATCATAATCGACATTATCAACTTAAAAATTGCAATTATAATTGTGATGTATTTGTTTTAATTTGTACTATGCCTAATTTACCAAGACAAATGTACGCCTATATTTTCGACTTGATTTGTTGGTAATTACCATAACAAATACATAGTTTCTAACGGCAATTTGCCCTTCGTTGCGTCACAGCTAACCGGTGTGCGGCGGTCAGTCGTAGGCCAGTCACTAGCTTATGTAGAGCGCAGTAGCGCAGCTTTAAAAGCTCAGGGCTCTCAACTGAGAGAACGTGGGTTCGAATCCAGTGCGGCGGTGTCGAACCTTGGGCAAGTTCGTTTATTCTACATTGCTTCAGTTCACCCAGCTGTATGCGATAGACAGTGGTGGATATTCGTCCCAGAGAAGTCGAGATGGTGTTCGATTGAAGAGGTCTGCCAGGGAGTAAAGTGTAAAGTGCTTTGAGCAGTCCTGAGGACTGGATACTGCGCTGTATAAGAACTTAGCTTTACCTACCTTTACGATCATACGCGATTTGCCTACGACCGTCGAGATGCGTCGCAGCGTAGACAATCGGGCGGTGAGCGGCTAGCTACATTAAATTTGTTGCCGCGCCGATACTTGAAAGGTGAAAGATTTGCGAATTTTACCCGAGTACCGACGCTTAGCGCGGCTCCGGTAGCTCGCTCGCTACTCGTGCCGTTAGTTACGTTTCTAATATTTTTGTCGATGCATATGCAAGATATTTCGGTATATTGTGGTTCCTAATTGCAAATAAATATGATCTACACAACAAATAATATTGTATTGATAACGCGTAGCGAATAATTTGAGTATTTGTTTACTGTTAAAAGTGGATCTCCCATCGCGATAAAATAGACTGATCCACACAACCTTAGCAATGTGCGCTATAGTACAAGTCGATCTTTGGTGTGAGGGGCATGCTATACCCGTCGTTAACTGATATTTTGCTCAACATTCTTTGTGCTATTTTCACTGTTTGTTATCCCACTTTACATGATCGAATATGTTTTATGTATACTGTAACATGTATGTGTTACGTTAAAAACGATTAGGGAACTACGAAATATTTAGTCAATAACAGGAATGTCGGCAAAAGATGCTACTACGACCATGTCCGACCGGCGATAATAATTATGTTGGCATGTCGTTGCTATTTAGGCCGACTTTCAAATTGTGCATACGATCTACGGATACGCATGGACAATCGTATTTATTAAATAATATCTATTTTTTACTCTACTTTGGAAATAGTGTACATATGTCAAATTAAAGCAAATATAATATCATATAATAAAGTAATGTCGATGGTAGAATGGACGGCGGGCCAAGATCGACGACATTTAGTTATAACTTTCATAAGAACGTAGGCTGGTTGTTCCTTTTGTTATACGACCAAATCATTTTGAAATGTACATTAATATATGTTAAAACGAATATCCAAATTTACAAAATTCCAAAGAAACAGTGGTTGTGTTAAATATGCGACTACAGATAGTTTTAATTTAATATTATTTTATAAAAAGCAGTTATACTTATACAAAGTAAGCTATATTTCTTACAGAACTTAACTTTTTAACTAAAGTACATTAGAAATATCCCATTATTTCTTCATGTAATTACTTTATTATGTTGTAATGGATGTTCTGGTTTCATGTCCAGAACAGTTGTATAGTTTTGACAATTTTCCCTGACTCAAGGTGATCAGGGAAAGGAAACCCATTCACAAAACGTCAGATAAAAACCAAACAACACAATACAGCTCAATGAATCTTGTTTTAATGCCTACATATAAAATGTATCTTCCAAGTGTTCATCTATTTATTTGCCTAAGTTGTATTTTTTTAATGTTTGTTGGTCTCCTGCCAGGTGCTAAACTGCTAAAACCTCATTTTGAAAACATGATATCTCGAAAACTACCATTCATATCCATCTTATTTTTGCGTACTAAATATATATGTTGTTGTCCTTGGACAGGTATAATATTATGAGATTCAAGATATTAATTAAAAACTTGTATTAGGTCAAAAATGGCATTTTATAACAAAATACTTGCCCGATCCCATATTAGAAGCAAAATAGGTGAGTTAGATGTTTGCCGGAATGCCTTCAATGTTACTGTTGATCGGACATATTTCATAAAATATTCCACATCCGTTGGTCTGCCACTGGACAATAGTTCTGCCCTATCGTTTTCTTTATCATCGTCACATTGACAAGTATGGAGTCACGTGCTGGTCGTAAAAGACACGTGCACACTCTAATATACAATTAAGATGCTGCTGCGAGCCACTGCGCTCGTTTCTATGGTGAGTCATATGCGTGGGAACAGGGTGCAAAGGGGTCTGGAATTTCGCTGAGGGCGAGAAATATTCCCACCGCCACCGCTCGTCTTCGATGTCATCAGCTGAGAGCCGAGGCAGCGGAGAAGGTTAAATTACCGCGGCGCGATGCAGAATAATAATTTTCAAGAACTACCCCCCTCCCCATCTTCCGCTGTCGTGAACCGATAGCGGAACGGAATGGCGCTGAAGCTCCAGATTGTTTTTTACTTACATTAATGGTTTAGCATAATGCGTTCACAATACGCGTTCACCTCCAAACTGATATATATATAGAACACTACACCACCTGCAGATTCAAAGTAGTGCCATCTCTTACAACATTACCAAGTACAACCCAATAGTTGGTTTTACTGGATCCGGCCACAAAGAGAAGCAACATGAGAAAGACGCGTGTGTCTATGTACACGACCACTGCTCTCTTGAACGTGCTTGTCACTGTCTCATGCATGTAATATGAGGCCATAAAGAGAAGCAGCACGAGGAAGAAACGTGTGTATATGTACACGACCGCTGTCCTCTTGAACGTGCTTGTCACTGCCTCATTCATGTCACAGTAGGCTATAAAGAGAAGCAACACGAGGAAGACGCGTGTGTCTATGTACACGACCACTGTCCTCTTGAACGTGCTTGCCACTGTCACATGCATGTAATATGAGGCGCGTGTCTGCTTCCTTATTTAAATGCACAACCAACATCTCTAACAGTTGATTTTGTGCATTTGTTGTCTTGAAATCCCCCACCCACGACGAGTTCGCATCCATCGGGCAGGTGCTTACCGTGCTACATCATGTAATGGATGAGACAGTGAGCCAGGTCAGCCTTGCTTTCATCTACGGACGTGTTTGACAAAGATGATGCGCAAAGATGGAGAGCCCACATCTATAACAATTACTATATTATTTGCATGTCTGTTTGATTCGATGTTTATACGTAACATAAGTCTGTAAAGGTATGATAAAATATTACGTGCAATGGTTTTTCATAGGGATGGTGTTGACATCTACCCATTAACTAACTAAACGACTAGTTGAGGCTGTTCTGAGTGATCTCGCAAGCACACTGTGTTGACACTCAAACAGCTACCGTCTCATCAACAACTATGATTGTTTGTAGGCGTCTGTGTCATGCTGGCATGAACTTTCTTAAGTACGTTTAATTCCGGTTCAGCAGATCTGAGACGGCTGTCCGTGGACTGCTAGTAGCAGTAATGTCATCTGTTGGAACTAAAGCATTTTCCTCTAGCCTTGATTAACCAAGCCCCGTGATGGGGCGCCACTATTTGTCGCACACAAAAAACTACATCCAGAGACGTCTTGCTGTTACAGTGAAGGAGGTGAGGTTGGTAGGTGTATAATTGGAAGTGTTTTGTGAGCCTCAGAGAGTTTCTGTGAACTTCACGGGGGTGTAATCAGACATTTTTTTGGAGTCTTAAGGCTTAACTTAAGGTGCAGGTGAGGGTTTCTCGATCTGAGCCAAACCAAATGCTGTAGTCGCAGAAAATGTGTTGCTTCTGCGTAACTTCAGCTTCTCCACTGTCTCTGCTCGACTGGTGACATCGGATGACTGGGGGGTGAAGGGGAGTATGGGGCGGGGGGGGGGGGGGTGCTGTTGAAAATGTTTCGTCATTGCGCAGCCGTAATTTCACCGTCTTCTCGCTGTCTCTTGCGCTGTCTCCTAACTCGTCTCAACTGATGAAATGGGAAGACGGGCGGGGGAGGTCTGTTGATTTTTTTTGCCGCTACGCCATGTCGCTGTATCTTCACTTCAACTTTTCTTCAGTTTCTCCGCTTGCTTGCCTGGCTCAACTGTGACATCAGAAGATGGGGGTTGCTATTGAAATTGTTCACCGCCGCGTCAGCATAATTTCAGCTTATTTAACAAGATTGCCACGCAGATAATTAACTTTAGATGGCAGCCTTTTGGCTTATCGAGAGTTCAACCCTTGTTTATTTACAAGTATCCCGCCCTTCTGAGGTGTGTGTCGATTTTATTTTGTACATATTCATGGCATGACATGGAGCTGAGGTGTTGTGCTTGGCAGTAGCTTCCACGACAGCTGTCTTATTGTTACAAGTTTGACGTATTTCAATTCTAGGAACGTTTTTCATATTTCTCAGGTGCGTGTATAGAGGTACATATATTACTTCGGACGTTTACATTTTACTTGAAAATGATTACTGGTGCCGGACTGTTATTGTTTTTAATCGACATTCGTCTACGCTTGCCTTGAGAACCGGTTGCAAACTTGTCAAGCAGAACGCTGTGGTCTATTCTTGGACCACGGACAACTTTTGTGCAATCGCCAATGATACTCAGTGACGCAAGACGCACTTCAGCATGCGTGTGTGTCAACATCAGTGGTGCGTTATTCTAGGACACATTTGTTGTCAACTGCCGCCCATGCAACCAGGTATATCAGATCTCCGGTGACCTGCTGTGTGAATCTTCTCTTTCACCAACTGTGCATCTTCAAGCGTTCGTCTACGAAACGTAAACACCTTGGCGGTCGTAAAGTCACAAAACAGATCAGGACAATAATTCACTACGCAAGAGTACCGACGTTGGCACAACCAAGCCAAATGTACCAAATTTCATAACTTTACCATTGTGTAAACAGTTATAGCGCGATCAAGGCGTAAGAGTATGCTACGTTAACGCACAATCGTGTCAGAACAAAACACTCGCCATTGCGGATCATATACTTGAAAACCATCTCGATATGATGGCGATATGCGAAACGTGGTTGAAGCCTTCGAGGGACGCCAATGTGATTACAGACATTGTACCATATGGATATTCCATCAAGCACACGCCGAAATCGTCTTACACAAACAGGATACCGATGCATTTCGATCCTTTGAACACCAATGTCATCCTTGAGAATCGTTGTTATTTATCGACCGCCGCCATCTGTGATAAATGGCTTGTCAACAACTGTGTTTTTTTAAAGAATGGGACCGTTTCATCGACCAGCATGCCACAAAACCTGGACCTCTGATTATCATGGAAGATTTGAACTTTCATATTGAAAACGCTGCAAATGTTGATGCACGGCGATTGACCAATTATGTGAATGCCACAGGGATGGTGTTGCATGTTCGCGGGCCAACCCACTGGAAAGGACACACTTTGGATGTACTCATGACCAGGCCGCAGCAAGGACGAACACCTTGTTCGAAATGTTACCTTTACGGACATGGGCCTTTCTGACCACATTGCGGTGAGTTTCATCATAGCCATTCTTCAACATCGCACTCTTTTGATGAAAATCAAATATTGCAAGTTATGCAACAATAATGTAGTGTCTTTTCGACAAGACATTCCACTGTTCCGTTCGGATGATCTTGACTTGCTGAACGTAGAAGAACTGGTTTATCAATACAATCATAATGCATGTCAGCTTAGTTTATTCGCACGCGTCCGTTGTTCCGGATAAATACAAGACTGGCTGCATCTCGCCATCAAGAAGGCTGGACTAAATCCAGAATCAATGCAGAATTATCGACCTGTATCGAATCTGACATTTCTCTCTAAAGTAATCGAGCGCGTTGTAGCAAAACAGCTGAATGTCCACATGCAAGAGAACAACTTGCACGACCAGTTTCAATCGGCATAGCGACAAGATCACTCAACTGAAACGGCTCTGCTTAAAGTTCACAATGATATTATGTCTGCAGTAGACCGTGGCTGTGTTGTTGTGTTGGTTATGCTTGACTTGATCGCCGCTTTTGACACAATTGTCCACGGAATTCAATTGAGCAGAATCACTCACAGATTCCGTGTCACTGGCGCTGCACTTGAGTGGTTCATATCTTACTTGTCCGGTCGGCATCAAGTCGTTCGTATTGGAAGTGTCAAATCCTCCCCAACTGCTGTGGCGTTTCTGTTGGTCCATGTTTAAAAGAATGTCAGACTGGACCTTTACAAGTGCAGTTTCAGTAGAATGTCCAGCTCTTTACGCCGACTGACAAGGTGGCAAGGAAATCCACATTCTGATTGAAAGCAAAGTTAGTCTACAACAGACCGTTCTGTTAATTTAGAGATATACTGGAGATTCGATATAGGGCGCAGACATGGGGTCAAATGCATTTGCATTTAAACGCATTTAAATGCAACTGATCCAGTGTTTGCATTTGAAAATTTGGAGCCAAAACTATTTGCATTTAAATACATTTTAAAAGTATTTGAACTTATAGCATTTCATTATGTCAATGAAAACTGTTATCACAGCTGTACTTAATTAAATTGTTGCTTGGTCTGGGCTGTTGATACAGGTCAATCGTGTTACTTATGTGATCACCGAGGCATGACATTCACTGAGAGAAAACTGGCCTTCCTATAGCTCTTTTATTAGCTGACCAACTGCAGCATTTGCATGCTTTGATGATCATTAACTACTCGGGTCATTATCAGATGGATGATCAGTGTATCAGTTGGCCTGTGACAGGATCAGGTTAGCAGGCATTTAATTAACAGTGGGTGGCTTATTCTAATTTTATTGGAAGACGCATCAATGGGCACAGGAAATGGAAAACAGGATTAACCTGTCACAGGAGAAAATAAAAAAATGTGTGACCAATTATAACATGGGTCTATGGACTCAATGAACTCCCTTAATTCTGGATAAACAAAGGTCAAGTATAGCTCATTTTTGTCATTATGTATTATGCACGAGCACGGGGACGTCAAGTATTTGAACAGTATTGAAATACTTTTGAAAAGTATTTGCATTTGACATTAACAAATTGCATTTGCATTTAAATACCTTTCAATGTACTTGACCCCATGTCTGACTGTCTGTCAGGGCGATAGTTTTTTGGAATAGGATCCAGTTCTGCTTTTTTAAGCAGTGGCTCTACAAGTGCAGTCTTCCATTCGTGTGGGAATTCCCCAGCAGCAATGGAGCAATTGATGATGTGTGTAAGGAATGGCACAAATTCCTCAATATACTATTTGACCAATTTGGTTGGCATGGGGTCCAGAGCATAGCTGGTTGTCTTAGATTTCATAACCAACTTGTGCACAGCATCATCAGAGACCGCAGCAAATATATCTAAATTATCACACACACACCTCTGTTTTCTGATGATTTGACGGGAGGTTTTGCTAGGCAACATATCACGTGCAGGATAGATTAATATTTAAGCGTGTTCGGCCAGTATTGCCAGAGGGTTGACATTGGTTGTTATGTAGGGAATATAACATAGTATAATGTTCTTCCCTTGTTCTGCTCATTATGTTATTATATAGGATTTGTCTTAACTTGATTTGTATTGTAATGAGTTACAATAAATTTGATTTGATTTGATTTGGTTATGCTTCAGGTGGCGTGCCTATCCTGGATGGCATGACATTTGGTCAGTACGAGAAGATGCTAGAGGGTCGTGTCAGCAACCTGTATATCCAGGGTAAGGGACCCCTGGACCTCACCAATGACGCTGTCGGGGTATGTCGTGGCGCCCTGACACCCCTCATTGCTACGGCCATCCAGTTGCTACAGTGTTCTTGTTTCTTTATGTTTTGGGGCTTTGTCAGCTTTATTAGTTTTATTAACATAAATGTAACCGATTAAAATGATATATCTCGGCTGGTTGATAGTTGATTTGAAACGTATTAAAAGAATAAGAACTGGTTGATATTTCAAACAAAAGCACAGTTTTGTTGTCATCATGCTGAAAAATGTATGATAAAAAGATCTATTATATGACTGATGAAATTATTAAGTATTGGAAGTCGTGACAAGTGGCAAACAAAATGTCATGAAGGTGGATGCCTATGCACCGCTGGAAGGGAGATGTTAGAGGATTGGTTGGTTGGTTCTGCTGGGCCTGATGCTGTAATAGGACATGCTGAAGAGTAGATATTGACTTAGGCATCGGAGCCAAGTCAACCCAAGAGAAACATTCAATGTATTTTCAATGTTGCGAACATAATCTAGACACTATAAACTTGTGTGTAGCTACAATGATACAAAATGTGTAGATCAGATCTATGCAAAACAGGAGGTTAACTAATGTCAGATTGAATTGTACCATTAGCCTGTAGATGTGAATTCTTTGTAATTTTGCTTAATGTGTACACATTTTCTAGCAGTGAAATGTTGTCCTTTAATGGTGAAGGGTAAATTCATAAAGAAATGTTAATATGATGGCGAGATAAGGTAATTATGTGCAATCTTATCACTAGATCATGCCAACAGAAGTGATGGTCTGATGCAAAGTATTTATTGAGTGCAAATGCCAAATATGCCAAATACTTATTGAATATTTTTTCACACAGAAACAGAATTGTAGGGAAAGAAATCTTGTGATGTATTTTATTAGAATGTACAACATTTCACATGTTCCATGCCTGCTTTTGTAGTTTTGTAGAGCTGAAGGAACCATGCCTGGTTTAACGATATATATGTTCAAAATACTGCATTGTTGCCTTATATTTTAAATGCCAGTACGTTCAAATGAAAATGTCAAAAGCACATGGTAAAGAAACGATAGGTTTTCGTAGTAAATTATTTAAAGATTTATCAACATGCTCGTCTAGCTGTGGATATCTGACCTGGTGAATACTAGATGCTCATTAGTTCCAAGATGAACACAGTTTATGGTGTGTAGATCTACATTTAGCTGGGTAATGTTGGGTTTTTGCCCATATTGGTGGTACTAGGCAAAGTTCACTCAATTCAAGTATGTATGCTATCAATAGTAACTTGTGTACTATTTATTTTTATATTAAGAAATAATGTTTCCTCAAGAAGAGCATTATTTTGTTATTCCCTAACTTGAAATTGTTTGAAACATTTGACATTCAGTAACACTATCTCTTAAAACTTGTATTTAAAATAAATCTCAAGGTGGCAATAACAGCACAGATGTCACTGGCCACGTATTGTTGAATATAGTACACCTTTATGGTAAACACATCAAGAACTGGCATTATGTTAATTAAGCAAAATGCAAGCCGATTTGTACTTAAATCTAGAGAAGTGAAAACAAAAAGACTAGTCACTAATTACCTCTGATCATGGGATGAAGTAAAAGAGAATTGCCTGTTTTAATACACATGTTTGTCTGAAAATATTGTTGTCATACCAATTGCCAATGCCTAATATTATTCAGCATGTGTGTACATGATTATAGATGTGTCAATAAATTTGTTATACAAATTTTAACTTGTTATGACAAGTGTTCATATGATAGTGAAACCCTGATAATCTAGAAACCATAACATCAGACATCAGGACATAATATACCTTGCAATATACCTGGTTAATTTCTTTTAAAATCCATAATTTGCTGTGCTATTTCCAATAGTTGTTTAAGTGGAATTAACTTAATTTAGATGGAGTTCTTGTAAACGGCTGAAATTACTGAATGGAGTAAGTGTGTGTGTGCACAACCAGTAATGTATGAATGGACATTAGCAGGGATCGAACCTGCCACACACAACACTGAAACATTGTTATCACAAACAACAGTCCAACAGTTTTTAAACAAACAAATGACATAGTATGTCTGCATTTACAACACAATACTCTAATAGCATTCAGTCACAAATATATTGTTTACATTGTTGCAAAAGTCGTATGGTACATACATACACGTATCTGCAATTTCATAAACGAATGTTAATGTTTCACAAAAGAAATAATATTGTATGTTTGTATAATTTGACAGAAAAATAATACAATATATACTTGTTAGGAAACTTTCTGAACAAACATATATAAACCCACTTTTTAAGAGTTAGGTTCCCAACTGGATACATCCCAAGTAATCCCCTTGGGCAACACGATGAATCCACACGAATCATTGGGAGGAAATTTTGTGTGACGATAGACACGTCACCAAAAGTGTATTTGCAGTGTGACGAGTGTATATGCAGAACACTATCAATTGCTTTACTACATGTATCATTATATTTATTAATTATTCACAAACATTAACATGTGTTGTTATTTCATTAGTTTTAACAAAACTTGTATTTTATGTGTAAATAACAAATAGATACAGCTATGCTACGAATATAATAATGTTATAGATATATCCACTTTCAAGTGTAAATTTCATGTCCACGTGTTACTATTAATTGATAACCCGGCTGAATATCTTTTCAACAGTGTCACTAAAATGTTGAAAACGTGTTTTCAAGTTCCACACCAAGCACATTATACTCACTAGTGATGCACTAGTAGACAGTTAAGTCAACAAAACAGCACTCGCCCTTAGATTACTGAACATTCTTCAGGATAGTTCGTTTTCATTAGCACTCACCCTTGTTCTTCATCATCCCATTCTGGGTGACCCTGCGTGACTGGCCGCCAGCGCTATATTAATGCCTGTTAACTCTGTCTTCTTCTTTGTGACGACATTTCCTGTATCAAACACACTGAACTCGAGCCATTTAAAAAAGGCCAAAGGATAGCTGTCATAATCTCACTATTACTCAACCATACGTTCTGAAATAACACCGTGTGTGTGCATGTGCGTGTGCGTGACATGTGTCCCTATACACTGTGTATAACAGTCAACTTTCTACATCCCCAGGAGAGGAATACTTAAGGCAATTTTATCAGGCCACCCTTTATGTTATCTGCTAAGGGGGCAGAACGGTGTCACATTGTGCAGGTGGCTTGTGAAAGACCATGCATTGTCATCTATTCTCTAGGGTGTGAAAAATGCCCTCCTGAGAAAGAGAGCCAAGTCACTTGTTGATGTCAACAGGAGAGTTAAGCACAATAAACATGCCTCTGCAATCAAGTATAGAAATAAGACCAGAGCAGGTCTGGAGACAACAAATAAGGAAGAAATAGGACCAGAGCAGGTCATATATGTTTGATAATATACTGCCGGTGCTCTTTACTACTTCGTTTAAGACACAAGGATGGCGGCCACCAAGTCCTGATGGTTTAAATGTCTTTAGTTTTGATATGCTAGTTTTTATAGTTTTATATGCCACTATCGATGGGTTGATTTTGGAAGATTCCATTGTGTTATAAAAATCTCATAGGTTCCTCCGTGATATCTCATTCTGGTTCTCTCATAATTACCGAGGAGAAGTAATTGGCTAACACCTATGTTTTTCCAAGTCCGCCGAGTTTGTCATGTCATCTTTGTTTTTGTTTTCTGGAAAGTTGGGTATTTCCGTTTATGTCTTAATTTTTGCCCTTGCATACTGCCAGGTTTCTTAGATTATGTTTTATTTCATTAATTATATCCTTTTCATACAGTTTCTGTGCTTTCTTGTCAGTCTCCTGACCTAATAGCGCAATCGACAAAATTTCTCTTAAGTTTCGATATCTTTGGTAAGAAGATATTCTTCCATAATCTGTTTTTCCTAATGATTTTAGCTTGGGTTTGAATGATTGGTCGCTTCTTCCTAATGCTGATGGAGTCTCGACTCTTTAGATCTCGATGTATTCACTAGTGATTATAAGGTCAAGGAGCGATGGTTTAGTTGTACCGTTACCTCTAGTGGGCTCTATAAAACGTTGCACCAAGTAACAGTCTCGATTTATTTTATTAATTTAAATTATTTATCTTCAGTACTTGCTGTTGTAGTTGATATTAGTTACTAATCAATCTACGGGTAGTTGGAATCTCCAAGAATAGCAGAACATGTGAAAAACATTTCTCAGTTATTGTATCCAGTAATTTCTTAAGGTTGTCATTGTTCTCAGTGGTACTGTTAAGGCTTCTATAAAAAGAGCCTAACAAAAGGGTATCCTTCCGTTTCAGTACCAAAATGCAAAACAGTGCTTCATTCAACTCAACATCAAACTGGTGTACTTGAAATGCAAAAAAAAAGTGAATAAACAAGAACATCCCTCTGCCTTTGCCTTAACTCATGTTCACAGTTTCCATATAATACAATTCCAAGTTGTATTCCTGCGTGGTAAGTTGTCTATTAAAACGTGTAGGATTTACTTCTGATATTGCTATAACATGTGGTGGAGTTGAGTGGTTTTTATATTTTACGTTTTAGTCCAGTTAGTTCTTCTTTTCAGTACATCAGCATTTGTAAACCATACAATTATTTCTTCTGTACAGGCACTTGAGAGTAAGAGTAAATATCACATTTTCTCCACATAAATGTATCCATATGAGAATTGGATCATTATTCACAAGGAATATCTGTTTTTCCTAATGATTTTAGCTTGGCTTTGAATGATTGGTCGCTTCTTCCTAATGCTGATGGAGTCTCGACTCTTGAGATCTCGGTATTCACTAGTGATTATAAGGTCAAGGAGCGATGGTTTAGTTGTACCGTTACCTCTAGTGGGCTCTATAAAACGTTGCACCAAGTAACAGTCTCGATTTATTTTATTAATTTAAATTATTTATCTTCAGTACTTGCTGCTGTAGTTTAAATTATTTACTAATCAATCTACGGGTAGTTGAAATCTCCAAGAATAGCAGAACATGTGAAAAACATTTCTCAGTTATTGTATCCAGTAATTTCTTAAGGTTGTCATTGTTCTCAATGGTACTGTTAAGGCTTCTATAAAAAGAGCCTAACAAAAGGGTATCCTTCCGTTTCAGTACCAAAATGCAAAACAGTGCTTCATTCAACTCAACATCAAACTGGTGTACTTGAAATGCAAAAAAAATGGTGAATAAACAAGAACATCCCTCTGCCTTTGCCTTCACTAATGTTCACAGTTTCCTTATAATACAATTCCAAGTGTTATTCCTGCGTGGTAAGTTGTCTATTAAAACGTGTAGGATTTACTTCTGATATTGCTATAACATGTGGTGGAGTTGAGTGGTTTTTTAATTTTACGTTTTAGTCCAGTTAGTTCTTCTTTTCAGTACATCAGCATTTGTAAACCATACAATTATTTCTTCTGTACAGGCACTTGCGAGTAAGAGTAAATATCACATTTTATCCACATAAATGTATCCATATGAGAATTGGATCATTATTCACAAGGAATAAAGCCTATTCATTGGGAAACAACCAGACAACACTTACAAGTACGGACAATGTGAAAGTTATTCGAGTCACTTTCGATCCATCGCTTGATTTTGAAGCATATATGTCAGAAAGAAAAAAAAAGCCAATTCGGTGATGGGGATAATCCGACATACTTTCGATCACATCGATGAAAAGTGTTTTTCTA